>JH152988.1:12144-28454 GCA_000226015.1 Mnemiopsis leidyi
CTATGCCGAGCGTGCGCGTGCGTCCGCCATTTGGTGAACCGATATGGCCCACGCGTGTACGCGTGTGAGCTGTACTGGTTTGGCAAATCTTGCGCTAGGGACATACGTGCGCGCCGCGCGTCATAATGTGAGATGTCCGCGCGTCACCAGTCACCCTTTTAGATTTGAGAAGGGTTGTAAATGAAATACAATATTGTTTGATCTTAAATGCTGTAAATAAAAATACTTGTTTTTCTGAAAAATACTTGTTTTTCTGATTATCAACGGGCGATGCGCGTCTAGAATTTCTTCGCCAGGCCAGAAATGCGTGAGAGCGCGCGTGATGGCCGTAGGTTATCAACCTACAAAAGCGTTCACAGCATGTGGCATGGCAGGGACGCGGCCGGGCGCTGCGCAATATTGACTGAAGTCTTGACGAGATTATATCCTGTATCCGTCTACCGTTGTCGCACCGCGACAACTGAAGTCTTGTCGCGGTGATACCCGACTCAAGCGCAGCTATAGCTAAACGAGTGTTTCGTTAGAATTGTAAACGGATATAATCTCGTCAACTGAAGTCCTCAGGTAATGAACAGTGGGATAGCTTGCCTTGGCCTTGTACTTATACTGTGGCCCATTTTCAATTCAAATCAAATTTCAATTTAACTCTGTGGAGACAGCTTCGCTGCAGCGCACCACCAACCACGCATTGACTTGCTACACGTTGCATATAAGCCTTGACGCGGTGATACCCGACTCAACGGTAGACGGATATAATCTCGTCAAGCATAGCCCTGCTGCCGCGAAGCGCGCGGCGGCGTGGCCGCAGGGTCACAACGTGGGACAAGCATTGACGAGATTATATCCGTCTACCGTTCTAACTGCGTGAGTCGGATATCACCGCGACAACATTTTATTGTCGAGATGTTACCCTTGTAGGTTGATAACCTACTGTCGCGGCCATCACGCGCTGTCACGCATTTCTGGCCTGGCGGAGAAATTCTAGACGCGCATCGCCCGTTGATGTTACCCGACCCGCGCGCGGCTCGCAGTTTTCTGCTCTCCTTCGTTAGAACGTTAGACGGATATCATCTCGTCAAACATTTTAAGGATTTGTAGTAATGCTGAATGCATAATGGTTACTAGGTGCTGCGCGGCTCAGCAGAGACTTCGAATGAGGGATCCTCAGGCAAAGTAATTGTTGTCGCGCTTTTGCTCTAACCAGAGCCCTTTTGCGCGGCGCTGCGTAAGCGCCTGGTTAGGTGAATTTGCGGTGATACTCGATTCTCACAGCTCAATGCCTTGTTAGAACGGTGTCAGGTATAGGACAGATATAATCTCGTTAACGCAATTGTTGTCGCGGTTATACCAGACTCACGCTGCTAAAGCGGATATAATCTCGTCAACGTAATTGTTATGTTACCATTTTAATTTAGGGTAATAATTCAGGCCTTTTGTTTAGTAGGTTTTTGTCATGTTGCACTATTTTGATTGCATGTGATGATCTTTGTAACTATTTTATATTTTATTATATCCTGCTGTTCGGTCTAGATTTGAATGGAAAACGCTATATTGGATTTGGATAGAAAACGATAAACTACACCCTAGTACTTTTATAACATTAAATAATTTTTCAACCTTAATCATTAATCAAAGCGAAATCTTGCCTTTATTCTCTGAGTTTAAATTTTATTTAAATGCAATGCATTGTTAATACATTTTAGACTAGATTTGGATAAATAAGACAGTTTTCATATTTGACAAATAAGAAAGAAGGGTGCTCAGTTCTGAACATCAATTATCCAATTGGAATCACTGCAAATCGAGTTCAGTCGGGCTTAAGAGTTCTAAGACATTTTTAGAGTTTAGGTGTGATGATGCTGGCATCATTATCAATTATTTGTTTATTTATAGTCTTATGATAGGCCCCTTATTATAACTGTACCTTAACTCCCAATCGTATTGTTAATTCTTACTTACCGTGGCTCTCTCTACGTTTCTCTCCGATCTCACTCTCCTATCTCACTCTCCTATCTCACTCTTTCTTTTAAGTGATTGGTTTCCGATTATTGCACTATCTATCTTATTTAGAATTTTAATTCCATCCCTTCTTGTCTCTTCCTGATTTTTTGATGGTCCAATGCAGGAAGCCAGGGTACTAAACAGAGGTGGCTCGTGGGTGACTGAACTTGGCACAGGTGGATAATTGCGACGGCCCCCTGGGCGTTGAGGGGCTTACCCCTGACTGCCATAGGCCCTGCCCCACGATTAAAGGGGGTCTAGAACGCACCAGAAGGCACAAAAACGATAATTTTTCTTGTTTAAAAGACCTTTCATAGGACCGGAAATATCAGTGTTTGCCGTGGCAACGTCATTCAAACTTTAGATTTTTGATTTTAACGATGTCATAGCAAATCAACCTTACCAATTCGAACGTGCAAAACATTGAATGAATGTGCATGCGGCGTCTTTTGAATTAGATCTCCTATTTTTCTGCTGGTATCAACTCATGAACCTGGCAGGGTAATCTGCCAGGGTAATCTAAATGCAAATTTAGGTCACTCCCTTAGTTGGGATGGCCTGAGGTGCTCATCTCCTTTTCTGTAACCCTGAGCCACTCAGCTGTAAGGGGGATAATCTTATGAGCCAGGGAGTGTGCATTTCCACAGTCTGGTGACTGGCCGACTTGCCACAGACGGGGATCGAACCCCAGTCTGCCGCATGGGAGGCGTATTTGAAACCACTACACCACCAGCCGACACTGCCGGTAACTCTTCATTGTTAATCAAGAGATACTAATGAAAAGTTGAGTGCTGCACGTTTCCGCATTAGGGCAATGATATTCGAACATTAGAAAATTAATTCGGCTTAGATATTCTATTGATATTCTATTGCAGTTTCGAAATTCTTTGGGTACATCTGAGTACCCATGTATCCACACAAGCCGCCCCTGGTGCTGAAAAGGAGATTATATAGGGACACATCTGGTAGAGAGTGCATGATTCTTGGCCTACATGCCACAGAGATGACTCCTGATCAGATCTGTCCAGGTTTCTGTGACTGCCACTGACTGAATTACACCAAAATTAATTGGACAAGCATTGCGCCCGCTTAGTTAGGTCTCAGGCGGACGCTAGATTTCCATCTCTCCAATTCTTAGTTAAAGAAGCTTCTTTGATCTGCCCTCAGCCAATGCTAGAAGCAGATATACTGTAAATACAATTTCTGCCGCAAATACCACTAATGGAATTCTACGGCGGCTGTAGTGAAAGTATTGACCCTAAAACAATTTTATTTTAACTAGTGTGGTGATACCGGCGGCTGTAGATATGCACTGGTTTTTCGGTTGAGAAAACTAAAAACTTGCCATGTGAAATTTTAGCTATTAAAAACAACAAGACACTTACATAATTTTGACGGTGCAGTTAAAATAGTTTCACTACGACTATTTTTCGTTTAAGTTTGGCTGGAAGTCTCAGTGTCTTTAACTTGCCGCAAACTAAGCTTTCGGTGACTGATACCCAGCTCGCGGTGCTAATATTGTTTTTTTCGAACATTCGAACGCTAGGATGTTTGATGTAGCCAATACACGATAACAATGGCATCTAGTCAAATTTAACTGTAATATATGCTGAAAATGAAATCAGGTGCAGCCGAGGGCGATTCATGAGGTATGTGGTTCATAAAGTCTAATAATTACGATAGCTATAGCTGGTTCAATCAGCCAACTGCTATTAGTATGTGTGAAAAAGTATAATGTGTCGAATTCGCGTTTAGTCATTTCGTGCATCACGTTATCTATTACCGTGATATCGCAAAATAAATGGTTGTCCTTAAACTCAACACCATAAATAAATCAGATGAGCATGAACCCATTGTATATCAATTATCAAATTGACAAAATACTTCGGAGTAATACTCTGATAGCGATACGTATTACGTACGCCGCGCAATAGTAACAAACTCGCAAAGATATAGTCAGCATAGAATAATTTTGCGGAGGCAAATTATAAAACTTGCATCGTCGACATGGTAACCTGTAACGGTGCCGCAGTGGGACACCGGACACCGCCATCTACCTACCTACCCACTGACTACCACCAAAATCCGACCACTTTAAACCATCTACTTTGCTTTTTTGCCGAAGGCAAAAAAGCATGAGAGATGGAAAAAATTACACCAACCCTAGTAGCAAACTTATTCTGTGGCAGATTTGGTCAACCAAAGAAGTTGGTAGATGTAAGAGTCAGGGTTGTGGTTAAGGTTAGGGTTAGGGTTATCATGAAAAGGCTACTATCTTGAATTATTTTACTGATGCTGATGCAATCCAAGGATGTGATGTATTTCACCACCACAATCAAATATGTTGGTTAGGGTTCATCATATGTCTTGGGCTATCTCCATGTCTGAAGCAGTTAAAGGGTGCAGATGAATATTATCTATATAGAGTACATTGGCTGTTACTAGAATTATCAGGCATATTCTTATCTAAACACTTTATGCCAGTATCAGAGAGTAATGCAAATATGAAATTGACATTTAATGATATTTCTTTACTATCATTTCTTGGAATGTTATTCTTGATATTGAAAGTGATTTTTGTTACACAACTTGATTTGTCTCATTGCTCAAGACCAGCTGTTCTAAATTCAACATATGATTTTTATTATGGACTATCAATGTAAATGCGCATTGTCTATATTATTTCCTCTTATGCTATATTTTTCGTTAAAAGCATAAAAAATAATCCTATTCTATTGTGTCATATTGCAGACAAGAAAATAAAACTTTTTAAACTTGAACTTCAGGTGATGTATTCCAATTCTGAGATATGTAATGATAATCAATTGAAGATATAGACTGGCTTTTTGAAGATGCAAGATTCTGGGTAAGTTACTATTAGACATACGTTTGCATATTGATTGGTCAATGGCTGGATAGACAGGTTTATTTAAGATATTACCACATGATAAAGCGTTTGATTATGAATATATGAATTATATCTTTGTATAATGTCTCCACACGATGGTTTATTGATTGTACGTGTTCCAATTAATGGTCAATGGTCCAAGTTAGCTTGACTCAAAGTCTAAATTGTTGGCTTATTTATGTTTCAATTGATTGGGCAAATGTAATTTTGAAATTTTATCTTTGGTCAACAGTCTGTACCTCATTAGTCGGTTCCAGTTTACATTAAACTGATTTTGCAGGTTTAAAGTGGCCTTCGACCAAGTTTAACTATCTTATCAAGAAACATATATATCTAGTACACTATACCATAATTTATTTGTGAACTTGCTTATAATTGTAAGAGCCAATCTAACTTCTGTTTATTAAGATGTTTCTCTCGAACAATAACGTGCCTAATTTCTTGAACCCAAATAATCACTCAGCTGTAATCAATGTGGAGTAAGTCAATTACGGTCTCTGAAACTGGACACCGTCTTCACTTATCAGCATACCCTGAAAGCAATATCGTTTGACCACTTCTTGATATTTTTGTGTTCAGCTGTACATTAGCTGTTTTTTATACCCATGTGGTGATTTGCGTCGAGAATGCAGGAAAACTTGTTTGCAAAAAATTACGATGCAGATGAGCTTGAAAGTAGGTATGAAACATATCCTTTCTCCGAAATTGGTTTGGATACTATTTTATGATTTTTGAAATCGCTAAAATAATCTGGTTTGCCGCTAGGGTGTACTTTTTCTAAGTATGACTTAGAGAGGACAGTACTTCTAATTTCCACTTGATCATTAAATAAATATCAAGACCATTGTATAAGATAATAAGACTTCAACATGAAATAGACAAGAATGTCAAATGCAGACAGCCCTTCCGAGAAGTGTATATCTCCTTGGAGACTCATGTCGTTCAGGTAAAATTGTCCCGCTGATTGAAGCCAGCTATTCTCAGTTCATGTCCCTGGTAAGGTCATATCCACGTCTTTTTGTCGCACCGCTTTCCAGTTTCCATAAATGGTGCCTTTTCTACGCTGTTTGGTTAACTGCAAGTTTTGCTCGGAGATTTTTATGCCACTTCTAGATAAAGTAATTAATGAATCAATCGAAGAATAATGTTTTCTGCTACCCGTTAACCTAGTAGTAGTAGACATCGGTTCTGTTAGATGGAGAATCACACGGTTCATGTCTTAAATGTGTTGATTTGAAGTATCGTTGCAAACTGTCCCAATACAATTAGATAGACACATCAATGTTCAATGTTTGCTGTGCAAATTTTCCAACAGCTGATCATATTACTGTTTTGAAATTTTGAGAGGTCAAAGCTAAGAATTGAGATGTCACATCCAGCTCCTCGAAGTCTAAACAGGACTGATGAACCATGTGGTAAACTAAACCTGTCATCAGGTTTTACGAGGATATTTAGTACTTACAGTACCAAGGTTTCAAGACGAATGTGGTTTCAGGACGAATAAAATCATATCATGGGTAAATTTAATGCTATGTGCTATGAATTCGAACAGATTAAGGGGAAAAGGTACTGTAGTGCAGAGAAAAACACTCCTAGATCTTAACCTTCAATCCGATCACCTCAATAATGGAAAAAATATAGGACTAGGTTTACCACATTTCCAATTAAAGCATTCAGCAGCGCTTACCACCACAACATACCACTGTTATTTAGTTTGTTACATCCAGAATTATCGACTAGTGGTAAATTTACCCCGGATTTTCTACGGATATTGTGAGTGGTCCTATCTCCCTTTCTGTCTTTCTTTCTCTCTCTCCCACTCTCACCCTCTCACCCTCTTACACACGAATACTCTCTCTCAGTCTCTTTTTCTCTCTTTACCAACCAATCTGCTTCTCCAGTGTGGTATGAGCGCTAATTATTGTAATTTTTCCACTGTCCAGATCCCGGAAGAGGAGATTACAGTCTGTACCATACACGTGGACGCCTCCAGTGCAGCAGCCCGTGTGTGGGGATTACAGTCAGTCAGAGCTGCTTTTAACGGCTAAACTTGGCGGCTAAGTGTTAATGGTACACTAAGTCTTTAGGATGGTGCTACATTTTGATATTTTCTAACGATCGAATCTCCACTGAGCTGTAGATTATCTGGGAACCGAACCACCAACAATAGTTTGTCTAGTAGACTCACGCAGCTTCAAGATCTTGTCACGAATTTTTGTACAACATAAGTCAAACGACCCATGGCTTCTTCAAATTTAGAAATTTTTGAATACCTTACAAGACATTTTTATAACGTACGAAATGCGACGGTTTTTCCGAAATTTCGCCATATTTTCGGACCGCCAGAATTTCGGTCGTCGTAATAGAATCCGTCGCATTATTTTTAGCTTATTCCAATAATTGTGGCTTCATCGATTCATTTTGTTCTTGAAAGGTTAGTGATATGATGGCGGGACAAAACGTTAATACGTTTTAAATTTACTATAAATTTCATTTATGTGCTAACATAAACGTCTTATAAGAGACTATGTCAAGATAAACAATTTAATACCAAATTCAATGAGCCATGTGATGCAGATATACTGTTCCGCAAATTCTACCAATTCAATCGCTTCAGTTATTCCAGCTTTTCTAAACCCGTTTCTGATAATAGCAACACCTTTCTCAGATCGAAATTTGTTCAAGATCTGAACTATCAAACTCGCGTGCTTAGCTTTAAGAACCGATAATCTCAAATCAACGGCAACGTCATGTGCACCGACACCTGTAGTCAGCTGACGTTGAACCTCACTAGAAAAATATCACTGTAACCCTTCCTAACAACGATGAAGAAATCGATGTGTAAGTTTCATTTTGTTTCAACATCATTTTACCGATTTTTAGAAAATTTTGAATTTCCATTGTGTCAGACAACAAAATGATGAAAAATACCCTTATTTTTTGTGACGTCCGAAATGTGACGGTTTTTGTTCAATTTCGCCATATTTTCGGACCGCCAAAATTTCGGTCGTCGCAAATTGGTCCGCCACAAAAATGTCTTGTAAGGTAGTGGGTATTCTTCAGATACCCAGTACCCGCAGTACTTTGTATCGGTAGAAGGTTTTCAAATCAGAGGAAGGTATTTTTCTCAATTTTCCACTGAATAAACATGAAGGACGATTCTTAAGTACAACTTCAGAAGTCAAAAAGTAAATTCTCTCAAAGCTGATAGCCAATTTTTCATTATCACTGCAAAACCAGTAAATTGCTTATAATTTAAACGCTATTTTGCTATAATGGCAAAAGACCCAGAACATCTAACTCCGCACGCAATCGTATAAGCAGCGAGATTAATTGCCTCCCGGAGATGTACTATAAGTCAGTCACGCACGGCTTTATCCGGTGATCACGTGGAGCCTGCTCGGAGGACCAACTGATTGAAACCAAACGTTATCCACGCTAAGCAATATCATGTTCCCCGAAATCCAATCACAACTAGAACCCAAACTTCAAATTTCCGGGAAGCACCTCATTGTGCGACTGTGCGCCAGTTTTACTAATAGAGGTGGTACCGGGCACCGCGACAAAATTCAAACTAGTTCAGCAACTCTTAAAATCGTCCAACTGACACCTTGATAAATTGTTTGAGCTACTTCATATCTCACCCTCTTTCATCTCAAATGTAGTACAAACTAACCGATTATTTGGCAGCCGTTTGGTGTGTAGGAAAACCTGCTTGTTAGAGAGCTGCTAATAAAAAACATGCTTTGTTGACAGCTGTTAACATTAACCGTGTTCTTTGTGCTGCATAGTTAACACCCACGTGTTGTTTTGACTTTGTCAAGAATCTCCGTCACTCCATGGGTGTGGAGTTATTGTAAGTGTAGTGGAACTATGGAAAGGGGATCGTTGCTAGCGTCAAGATTTTCTTAACCCTACCTTAGTCAGTCGATAGTCTGATACCATATGTTCCAACTAAGTTAACTAAACTAATGCCTTTCATTGCTTTATATACATGTAGTGTGTACATAGTACATACTACACAGGGCGTAATGCACTGATCAGAGTACATATTGCACTGTACAGTGTACACTGTATATTGTAATGTACACAGTACACTGTATATTGTACTGTACACTGTCCATTGTATATGGTACTGTACACTACATTGTATATTTCTCTCTATACTGAACACTGTATATTGTACTGTTCAGTGTTCATTGTACGTTGTATAATGCACTGTACAATGTACACTATATACATTGTAAGGTATATTGTATATTCTATACTACACACTCAGCACCACTCTGTTAAAGGTGAACCAAACCATCTTGAATCTAAACGTACCCAACAGTTCCAAACACCTTTTTAGGTTTGATTTCACGGAGCTGATGGAGACAAGACAGAGACTTGTACATGGTTACATGCAGTGCGGGCTGGACGGTGGGACTGGCCTCGTACCTTATGGAGAGTGTGGTGAGTGTCTGTAATTGTCTATCAAGTGTTATAAGTGTTATAAGTTGTTTAATATGATTGTTAAGTAGTTAAAATTTGTTTATCATTTCTATAGCTTACTGTTTTATCAGATTTAAACTTTTACGTTGAAAATTGTTGCCGTGGCTCTACATCTGCGAATTTTGATTTAAAGAAAAGTTTCTTGAAATCAGTTTTTTGTAATCAGTCTTACGATTTCTGTAATAAGAAGTGTGGTCAGCGTTTTCGTATTTTTGGAATTAGTTGTGACCGCAAAGATCATTTATATTACTAGAGAAATTCTAAGAAAATCATACAATCACGCACGTATTGGTCTATTAAAACTTTTAGCTCTTCGTAGAATAAAAACTTAGAGGACTAGCTGGCAGGGTTTATTGTTATTGATATCCTTCTTGATATATTTCTTTTTTTAGTCTGCTATTCAGAATACTGAATTATTCAGGATGCTCTCAGCGTTTTGATATTCTCGTGAGAGCTAGTTGAATTACATCATATATTCTCGGCGAACAGGCGCAATCTTGCTTGAGATGAGACTGATCTCGTTTACTACAAGTTCTGGTTTGATGATTGAACGCCGATAGAATAAGCGTTGTGAAATGTAGACATGATGGATTGCTCATGTTGTAAAATTAGACATTCTGATCAAAGACATTCTCCTGATGACACTTCCCAGGGTGGTAGCTATTTTTGGACTGCAATACCTCTACCTTTTATGAATCTTCAATCTATCACTTGCAAATGTGGATGATTAAGAAAATATAAAGATCATTATAAAATTGCTGCCTAAGGTGGGGCTAACTCCCAATTTCCCCGGATTTGACACGTTTCAAATCACGAACTTAAGCGTGTGAAGTGAGAACATGACAATTATTTATAATTCTATCTTTAACAAAGACTTTGACCTTCATCATGTTCAATTTGGATAGCACGCTTTCATAATCTTTATTCTTATAAACTAGATACTGGTAAATTTTGCCGGTCAAAGCATTTTTCGCAGTAAAGATCATCCTAATTAGGTAACACTTTATTGGAGAACCTTCGACGTTTTCGTTTAAATTCATCATCTAAACACTAGTGTTAAAGAAACTGTAGATACGTCTTGAATGATAAGTAAAGGTTGTGAAAATCAAGATCCAAATGAAACAGGGACAGTTTAGAGTGTTCAGCCCACTTTGCCCGTTGTTAGATCGAGAAAAGAATCAAGAAACCTCTTTTCCTACCATACTACAGCTAAAATGTTTATTGTTAAGGTATTTAATGACAAAAGTTTTCAAAACCGCTCAGCTCCTTCATTATCCTATATTTGAAGGGATATGAGTCTATTTTTAACTTAATGCAAACTTTTTTAGTTGATCACGCTTTTATTCTAGATGTTTCCGAGATATCGTATAAATCTTAACACCGCGTGACAAATCATGGTGACTGGTGTTGAACATCTTATAACCTCATGCATCATATAATCACCATATTATCTTCATTCATCGCCCTGAGCTTGGCCGCCATCCAGCCCCACATTTAACGTTCTGCTTCTATGAGCTGACAAAAGTTGTGGTTTCAGACAGTGGGGACCCGCTAGAAGCGTCCTACAGGACCAAAGTCCTGGATATCTATCCTCCCTGCCCGGCTAACTTCGATCCGGCCGCCACTAAAGAGGTGGGAGAATTTTTTCTAATATTTAATCTGTTAAACTCTGTTAAATCTGTTTAATTTGTCAAATTCTGCCACTATCAGTCTCTAACTATTGTGAACACTTAGGAATTATAATATTGTTGGTACTTGCGGTCAACAGTTAACTGTACCCGTGATATTTCATGGTATTCATTACAAAATTACCTCAAGTCTTTTCTTTAGTTTTTATGGTTTCCATTTCCGCACAACCCCGTTCAGATATGCATGCCGGCTGGTGTAAAGTTTCTCCGTGCTGGGAAATCAGCCTGTCCCGAGCCAGTTTTTCACTCCTTCGTTATCACCCGAGAAGACGGTTCTCAGAAGTACGGTGGATGTTTGAATTACTGGACCGAAGTCACGTGTCCCGAGATACTCAACTCTATGCAGGTATGTATGTGGAATGTAGGGAAGCTACTACTAGAGCACTAGTAAGGAAGCCACTACTGGGTGTGTTTTATTGCAACACTGGTCTGCCATGGTAACCTAGCAACAACTTGTTAAATGTGGGGTGTTGTACTGTAGCGATACACGTGCTAAACTTTGTCAACTCGGACAAATTAAAGCATTTTACGATAATCAGGTTACGTATATTGATTTCAGCAGCGTGTAATACATTAGAGACCATTGTCTATTGAATTTGCTTGTCTTTAATGATGGTAGATTTGTTTTAAACTATATGGCAGATAGCTGGAACACAAACACAAGACGTTAGCGTAAACATAATGTAATTTTACACTTACTGCTGTTGAGGTGTGTGGTTGGTGGATCAGATAATCAAAATGTGGACATGCTAATTCAGAGCTTCGTTCGAAGTGTTGAAAAGTTGCAAAATGTATTGGACATGTTCAATCAGTACACTCAGTAAGAAAGCACACAGTTTAGTTACAGTGTGTAAGGAAGAATGACTTAGTCTGATCTGTGTGTGCTTGCAACCAGTAATCTATATGAAGTTCTATCTAGTGTAACGCAGTATAGTAAAGAAGTATGAATACTACACGTATCGTGTACAATGTACAATGTATACTGTATAGTGTATACTGTACATACTTGCTATACAATACATCATACATCCCAGGTACAGTGCTAAATAATTAAATTTTGTAATTTCAAAGATATAAGCTGTGATATTAGGTGTGATGGTGCTGATTCATTATTTGTCTAATTCTATTCATTATTTGTCTGTTTATTTATCTGATTTTATTCGCCATAGACAAAGTAAAACTACAACTCTCCTCCCCTCAGATGCTCCTGGACATGTACAAAGAACAACTCCGGTGCGAGAAGGAACCCCGGTTCGCACATCCGGACAGATTCCACTCCGGACCGGACACGCTCCTCTCTCCCTCCACGGTAGACCCGGAAGTTACGTCTCTTTACATGACAAAGTGCATAGCTATCGTGATTGAGCTGCCATATGTGGACTTTGTCAGGGACTACCTACAACAGGTTTGTGTGGCACTGTCTTACTGTCTTATTGGAATATAATATTGGTTCTATCGTTATCAATTAGACTGTCTGCTAACATTTCACTGTAGTTGAAATCATGTTTGTAACAGCGATTCGGCTGCGACATATTCTAGTGGTCTGAATTGGTTCACGAGCAGCTGATAAGAATGTCCGAACATGCCAAAAGAACATAAGTGGGGTTCGAGCTGGTCCGGCTAAGTGTTTATTATCTGCCAACGTGCCTCGTACTGAGTTTGCGTATTTCTATCAAATGTTAAATTAGTGAATATCAATGTTTAGTTTTTCATGGTAATCGTCGTTTAATTTACATATACGGGAATATCCGGTATAACGTAAGTCAAAACATTCTCTGGAAAGTAATGAAAGCGAATCTACCTATACCATACAGCTTAAAACTAGTTTGCACTTCATCTTGATAAAACCTTCTCCGAGAATCAACCATCTCCAAAATCTCAAAATACCTCCCGCATCGCAGTTTTGGTTTCCTAGAACACTGGAGGCTCTGTCTGCAAGTCGCAAACCTGAAGTAGAACAAGTTTTACTCTGCACGAGTTCCCTAGAAAGCTAGGACACCCGCCAACCCCAAACCATGAAACTACCCTAGTATTCTTAGCGGAGATAATTGATGTGCCATGTTGTGCTGTCCTGCTGGATTTTCCTTCACCAAGTCTGGCCAATGAAGGTTCGAGAAGATCGAACTAGATGTCGCATGTCAGAATACTAAATGTTGCAAAGTTCTTCCTAATCATCACGTGACCTAGTATTGTCCTGGCCCAATAGCTGCAGAATGCAGATTTCCTCTACCTGCTGTGCAGCTAGATGAGCTGACTCCCAACATCTTAAACTGATTTGCTGAATCTGCGGATTTTTGCAGGAAAGGTTATAGATAGTCAGCAAGGTGGATCTTGATCTTAGTTGAGTAAGCTGGCATACACATCCCCAGCAGCTTGTAACATTTATGTGTCAGTTAATCATGTCCAATCAATACAGCTATAGAATTGAGGTCACCGTGCTTGTGATAAGATATAACAGCTCTACAACCCGTTATAAAGCTCCACCCCCCTCATTTACAATCAACTCAGATAAGTAACATTCTGTTGACCAAGACATTGTGTTTTTTTCGGAAAGTATATTTTCCGTTAATCTCTTTCGTTGTGAAGGAGCCTATCAAAAGTGGTTTTCACATAGGCAATAGTGAAAAGTGAATAGAATGTTCTATAAAATAATAACATATCATTAGCCTTCACATAAGCAATAGTGAAATATGAATAGAATGTTATATGAAGATAATATAATATCATTAGCCTCGTATAATAATGATAAATGAATTGAAAAAGGTAAAATTCTACCAAAAATTTAGCTATCAGAAAATTTCCGAAGATGCTGAATGTTGATTGTACTCAATGAAAACAAACTGAAGTTGTTTCTCAAACCAGGCATTATACAGAGTGATCCCCTAGGGATTTGACGTAAACCCACTACTCACTACCTTCAATACTACTCATTGGACTGTTTTACCTTTCTGATCAGTTAAAACCTCATCAATATATAAAACCTTGGCAATTTAACTCCCAAGAACTAAACCTCAAGTGGATCGTTTGAAATGTATTCAGTCCCCGCGCTTGCCGTAATCCGTGTGTCATCACCGCATTCTCGAATCCAAAATTTTTCTCCCACTTCTTTGAGTAACCACAAATATAACAGCCAGCTCGCACGGGCTATTTTGGGACGATTTTCAAATATAACCACAGCTCTAAACGTTGACTATTATCGTCGTGGACGATTTGTTGAGGGAATTAAGAGAATTGATAGGATGAGTTGCCAGCGTTATATAGTCTTGAATCTTAGAGTTTCGCATGATCGCTTGACCAGCAATGCTTAATTTACCTTTGAAATTTATCAGTGAAAATAATATGGTATAAACTTTAATAAAACTAATCTTATAATATAATAGCTGCTTACGTCAATTACTTCTTGTACCCAGTAAAATGGCGACATTTTACTGTTCCAGGCTGTTAGCGTTTATCATGGTTTACTTTGTGAAAGCAAATCATTAATCGTAGCGTCGACTAAAACTAAATGAGAGAGTGTTGAGATTTATGAAGATGAATTAGCGGAAACCTCACTCAATGAAGGCTCGAAATAGCTAAAGCTTATAAATGGCCGTTTATAATTCTAAATCGACTGTGGCGCACAAATACGTTAGTCCGCTATTTAATGTAGGTTGCTTCGTCACAAAGTGAACCATAGAAACTCTTCGTAATATCTACATATATAGTGTATAGTGAAAGAGTGAAGTCAATCTGGTTGGCCAATGTAAGATAGACAACTTGAGAGCGGGGAATCTCACTTCTAAATTTTTTGAATCGGTTCAAAATTGGACTACATTTCCTACCAGGGAAACTAACATTGGCCACACTTTCAGTTACTACAGTACAGCAGGACTCCGGATAAAGCTCTCCCGCTTGAATCGTACGTGTACAATCTTCTGTACGAGGTGATGAGCCCTGGACCTGGACATATCCTTAAAGTTACCGCTCCCTTCTCTATCCTAAACGTAAGTCTTACTTCATATGCTCTATTTTGAACGTAAATATTACTTCCTTAGTAAAAGTATTACTTCCTCCGTCAAAGTTCTTAGAGTTTTACCATTCGTAGGTCTTTATGTTGTTTGAATTATTGATCACGTGTGATCATGTCTGGCTCTCCGTCGTCATAAAACGATAGATCTAAACTTCATCTGCTCTTTAAGGGTTGTTATGGAAACATCCATTCAGCTTTGTTTTATGAGCTAACTTTCTTTCTTGGGTTGCTATGGAGACATACCTGATCCCTTCTATCCCTGTTTAATAAGTTAACTTCCTCTGTAAGAGTTGCTATGGAGACATCACTTCTACCTCTATTTTATAAGTTAACATCATTACTCAGGTTGCTATGGAAACATCCCTTCTACCTCTGTTTTATTAAAGTTAACATCCTTACTCAGGTTGCTATGGAAACATCCCCCTTCTCTGTTTTATAAGTTAACTTCCTCTATAAGGGTTGCTATGGAAACATCCCCTCTAATACTGTTTTATAAGTTAACTTCCTCTACAAGGGTTGCTATGGAAACATCCCCTCTACCTCTGTTTTATAAGTTAACATCCTCTTTAAGGGTTGCAATGGAAACATCCCTTCTAATACTGTTTTATAAGTTAACTTCCTCCCACAGGTTGCTATGGAATCATCCCCTCTACCCCTATTTGATTATAGTCTGGAGGAGCTCTACTCCTACATCTCTCCCTCTACTTTCGTTGACATGCTGACTTGCCTGCTTCTGGAACACCAAGTCATGCTCCTCAGCAAGGGTAAGTTTCACTTTCTTTAAAAGTGCTTTTTCAATTAATAGTACCCCGGGTACAGGGTTATATTCCAAAGAAATTTCAAGTTCCTAATCAGACTCGGGAGGTAGAATGGAGTGGCATGTGCGCGCTTTCTAGAAACTTATTGCACCTCACACGGTCACGTGACGCCTGCACGTGGTCTGCAGCGCTCTTGTCGGGCGATAACGATAATTATTTAACAGCAGTTTTAACCACAGGAAGTTGCTAATACAAAATAGAATGGCAGAATTATTTTGTTATTTAAATTATTAACTATCCGTTTTAAAAATTAAATTGGACATTAGTTTAAACAAGTCGACTAAGGCATGCTTGTAACAATGGGTTTAAAGTATTATCGCTAGAAAAGTTAGCAGTCAGTATTTATTTTATCACCTTTACATTTTATGAGTATCATAGATCTCTCTCTCTCT
>JH152988.1:32996-53337 GCA_000226015.1 Mnemiopsis leidyi
TACACTACACTACACACACACTACACTACACACACACACACACACACACACACACACACACACACACACACACACACACACACACACACACACACACACACACACACACACACACACACACACACACACACACACACACACACACACACACACACACACACACACACACACACACACACACACACAAAAACACTTTCTCTGTAATGTACGGCTTCATAGAGCGGCTAACAAATTGTATATGGTCAGGGTAGGCAATATACCGCGTGTATAACCGTAGTATTCGACATTTGCCAAGTCAGCAGTGAACGTATATGTACAGTCGAGTCAGCTATCACTCCTTATACGGGCAAAAGTTCGTATCCCACTAGGTTTATTGTACGATGAGAATTGTTGATGTTGCTACACAATTTAGGTGCCAGATAATGTGCCTTTTGAAAGGCAAATTTATTCTGATGAAGTACGTGAATATTGATGTTGTGCCTCGAGTCGGCAAAAACCGTTAAGATGTCCTAGAATATTTGCGATGATTAAAAATAACCTGTTAAAAGGCTAATAATAGGTCACTTTGGGGCCAACGAGATTGTCGGAAGGCTGGCAGTGTACATATTTTCAGTTAAACAACTTCCTAGTTTGGTGTAGAATTAGGCGGGGTACTTGTTACGATAAGTAAATTTCTGAGGATCTAGAGTTTTGCGCCTTCAAAAATATGCGATGCTAGAAGGCCACAGTCAGGTGATAATGAAACTTTTCATTCACTTTTAGGCTGTTTCAACCTTTGGGGATCATTGATTAAGTCATTATGATATCCTATTGTTAATTATTATTAATTAAAATCAAAGTTCGGGCGTGGGTGTATCCACTAACTAACCTGTCAAAATAGATAGCGATTTTGCACCAAAATAGACTGCTGAGGTCATTTTTAATCTATGCTCTTAATAATTTATTGATTGATGGATAGCACTGTTCGAACCCGTTCTAAAAATCAACAGCTTAATTTCATTCAGCAATATCAAAACTTCAATTATATCTCAATATCGGTCAAATCTTCCAGATAAAAAAACGGGTTGCCACCTCTTGTACGCTTATTAAATATTGCAATGCCATGTAACCAGAGCTCGACAAAATTCAATGATATGGATTCTGTACTTCCGTGAGATAAAAGCTTATCAGAGGTCACCTAAATTTGAACCGGTATTCGATCCTATTACGATTTATCTAAATATCTAGGTGTGTAAGGGTAATGTTGTTTGCATCATCATAAAATGAGGTGTCATTTCCTTGCTCCAGCCCTCCCAAATAACCTCTAGTGAAGTCATACAATTCCCGTGTAAAGTAACACTTATGCAACGTGGGACCTCTTGGACACGGACACAAATTCCAGAGTGATCCCAAATTAAATTTTGTTAAAAATACATTCGCATCTATGGAACCGGCGGTGCAAATTCAATGAATAAAGCCTTGCGTGTATCACTCAGTATGTTCGCGCGCATGTTTGTTGGGAGCCCTGCAGAAAGCAGGACTTGGCACTAACGCCTTAAAACTTTATTTAACAATATAATATTATGTAAGAATATCACGTCAAGCTTGCGCTTTGTAAAACCAAAAAAACCAAACGAACTAAATTTTTTTTCAAAATTCACTCAACATCACACAAAAATAATATACTGTGTACGCGAGCGCAAACTTATCTTAATTAAGCGGTACGAGACGATTTAATCAATCAAAGAGAAAATGCCAATATTACGAATCGATCAGCATAATCGATTAGTGTTTCGTGCAGTTCATAAATCTGTTAGCGAATATAAATCTTTCCTTTCTTATTTTCCCGCAGCCATATCACCAAGTTAGGGGCTAGAAGTATCAAGTAATACATGGCACATGACACATGACACATTGGCGATGTTAGATTATTGTTTACGATAATACTACGTCATGTTATACGGATACCGTAACTGATAATCGAATGATAATCTACTGTATTACACTGTATGTTAGGATCGTGACTTATTTAATCAAACTTTGACTAAAATCAAACATCTACATTTTGCAGATAACCAAAGACTGATGTTGGTAGCGGAGTCCCTAAAGTGCCTGATCTACCCCTTTGAATGGGACCATGTTTACGTTCCCATAGTACCAGCAACATCCCTTGACTTAATAGAGGCTCCCGTCACCTACATCATGGGTTTGTCCGCTAACCTGTCCTTAGAGGAGCAGGCAGATATCTGTGTCCTGGACATTGACAATAACAGATTGACGTTACCAGAGGATATCCCGAACTTGCCATACCGAGACGAGCTTGTTCATGCTATAACCTCTATTTTAGTGCGTCCTAATTCGTCCCAGCCCAGTGACCCGTTCTCAAGACTAAAACTTACCACCAACTTTTCCTCTGGTGATAGCTCGACACAAAAAAATTGTGGCAGCAGCACATTTGGACAAAGACGGTTAAACCGCCCCCCTAAACTCAAACTAATCAGACAATGCAACGCAGAACTAAAAGATTCTCCCACAAATGAGGAAAAGTCACAACATTCATCAGTAATAAACCTGACCATCAGAAATCTTTTCTTAGACCACCTCTGCAAGATGTTACAAAACTACGACAAGTTTGTCATTTACCCTCTCGATCGTAAAACCTGGGATGCTAACAGAGACAATCTTGACAATTTCGAACGGGACGTTTTTCTCTGCGATCAAGCGGAGCAGAACTTAACTTTCTTGTCTCGATTTTTAGAGACCCACATGTTTTCCTCATTTGTCGACTCGAAGATTTTGTGTTCTTTCAATGTTGCATCGGAGGCAATAGCTCACTTTGACAGCAGGATAGAAGAGTTAAGGAAAACTGCTGTTGATGAAGTGATAAAATCGCCTCCAGGTGTAGAAGGTAACCGCATCTTTGTATTAATTTTTTTTCCGCTAATTTACACTCAAACTTTTAGGCCTTTCTCTAAAGAAAAGTATAGCACTGTATTTTACAAGCCAGCGTGAACAATGACAGGGAATAATTTCAGTGAGGAAACCAACAGGATCCGCCAAAACTCCTTCCTTAAGCACGGGGTTGGTGGATATAGTCTGTCGGCCCCCGATCCAGTGCAGCAGTACGATACCTATAGGGGAGACCACGCCTACCAGCGACTTTCCCATTCTCAGATCACAGCTTCTCCTAGAACATGCATCCGACAAAACGTAAGTACAATCATTTACAAGTAGATTCACCGATATGCCAACTAACTACCTAGTGTATTTATTTTGGCATTGCAAGGTTTTGTCTGCATCAAATCCTTTCATTTTAGGTCTGCTTCAATGTCCCGGAAACTTCTGAGACAAAGGTCGATAAAAGAAGCCAAAGCCAAGTTGGAACACAACAGTAACTCTCTAACCAGTCCTACTGTGAAGAAACACTTCCCTCTCGACACTGACGACTCCTTCGACAGGATGATGAAAGCACATGCTGACTTTACCAACCAGCTGCTAAAAGTATGAAGCTAGCTTTGTTTACATAGAGTTTAAATAGAAGTGTACAATGTACATAGATATTAATTTTTGCCATTATGGAATGTTGTTTTTCGTGTTTACGATAAAACTCATGATCATTTATTTTTACAGGACTGCAAAAATAAGATCAATCGTCTGCTTGTCCTCAAGATGGGACCAGAAGCACAGGGTCTTGGGTACGACTATGTTATTCGGGGAGTAGAGGAGAACAGTATGGTTGGTGCTATCTGTGATCTCGTCGAACGGGTCTGGTCACATGGACTTGTGATCAGAGATGGTAAAAGTGCTCTGTGGAATCAGCTCCGCCGACATTTGGACCGCTGGAAAGAGAAGCATCCTCAGTGTTCTCCTTGTAAGTGTTTACTTAGTTAGGATCTTTATAAATTACAATCATCGTGTTAATGTTGTTGGCTTATCTTTTCAATTCTTCGGTTTGTGGTTAAGACTGCTGGGTTTTAAAGTCCAGCCACTCAGCCTCTACGGGTTCAACCAGCGAAGACGACTCATTGGAAGATAACTACCGGACATCCGGAGTTTTCTTCCGGAGGAGCTCTCAGCAGACACCCAATCTTCCTCCGGAAATTTCGACTAACGAGCAGCTTTACATCGACATCAACAGTATCAAGAACCTGAGAATAATTCGAACTGATACTGGCAGGGCGAGGGCTTTTATCAGGTACAATTTAAATGTCTACAGACCCCCCACTTGGTATAATTTTTTTACAATAGGAATCTTTGGCCTTTGAAATGTGGCTCTCATTCTGCTATATGAAACTATAAAATCTGAGCTCTGACGCGGAGCTGAAGCTTTAAGCCTTTACGTTAAACATAACACGAATCCAGGTTGTTGATAGAGAAGCAGTGCTTGCAGCAGTACCTAGAGCTGATAACGAGCGATTTGGAGGTTCTCAGTAAGCGATACAAAGATTATGCCTTCCTGAGGGACGAGGAGAAAGTCGCCCCGTTTATAAAGTATCTCCTGACTCTGTCGGCTGTCCCCTTCACCTGTTTTACCGCCTCGTTCCCAAACATTAGTAAGTGTTTGGAGTTAAACTTGAATTCAAATTAAAGTTTTACAAAGCTATTCAATTTGCATAAAAAGACTTATTATTTTCCCATTTTTTACCCTCACAAAAATTTCAGCGATCCAATACAAACTGTACATCGTAAATAGCAACAAGTTTAACGCCCAAAGCACAGCCAACGCTTGGGTCCTGTTGACTGGGGAGAAGGGGGATACTGGAGTGTACGGTCTACCTCGAGGAGAATCTATAGTGTCTCTAATGGTCAGTTTTTTAAACTATTTCTAGGTCTTTCTTAGCTTTTTTGTCATTGAAGTGCTTGTCGTCTCCAAGATTGATAGTTTTACCTAAAACACTGACCCCCAGACGCGGAATCTTGGAGAGTTAAGATCGTTGAGAGTCGGTCACGATAACTCCGGCCTTTCTCCAGGGTGGTGTTTGGACCACATTCTTGTGGAGAACGTCCTAAACGGACACTGTACTCTTTTCAGATGTGGCGGCTGGCTCAGCAGGTTTGTCTATAAATATAGCTCTATTCTTTAATTGTGCAACGTTTTTAAGTCGCGAATTTTTAATTTATAAGTAATTCATCAGTCAGCGTAGAAAAGGTGATCTAAAAAGCACTGAACTATGTTTTAAGAATATATTGTTTTGATACTAACAAACTCAAAGTTCTGTGTAATGAAATTATTTAGTCAGTTTCCTTTGATATTAAAAGATCAAGAAGTGATTGATATAATGATATAAATTATACAATTACCAAAATTTCAACATCATTCTGAACTACGCTATTTTCAGGAGCAGTAGGGACGGAAGTATAGAGCGGCTCCTAATCGGAGAGAGGATGGACAGAAACGAATACAGAAACTTGAGAAACACCAGTCAGAAAGGTAATGCACTTGCTGTTTTGTCTCTGACACAAATAATCACTGTTTAAAAACAAATATCAATGCCATAAATTTAGTCATCACTTATCATTCATGTGAAAACCGTTCTTCTCAAACTGGTAGAAATTGTAAGTAAATGTTGCACTGTCAACTCACAGTTGAAAGTCCGACCTTGGTTGGAAGCTTAGCAGAGAGTCTTCAACAAGACCTGACTATATTCAGTAACGGTGAGACGCCATCTCGTGCTTGTGCTTTAGTCCCCGGATTGTTCGTCCCAACTTCTATTTTTAAAACATAGACAAGCCTCCATTGTTGATATTACAGTAAGTTAAGCTGACAATATTTATTAGCTTCGCTCTGTCAATTACCGAACTAGGAAAAATTGTTATTGACGAACAATCTCGGGTGCTCCTATAACCTCTGCGTATCCAGTACCCTCTTGCTGCCAAACTTTTTCTATTCTAGCTGTTTTAGAATCGCTTCTATTCAAGATGATCAATTACTGGTTCTCTTTATTTTTAGCAACAAAAGTTAATGTTCAGCGTAGTAAAGTAATCCTAATTGTTTCCTATGTATTTAATCGTTTTCTTATCGTCTACCTAGTTGTAGTGTAGTACCTTTTAGCCAGGCCATCGGTCCTTATCTGCTGCTTACTTTTTACATGCTGGATTGTGTGCCATCCTAACCTGTAAGTGTAACTAAAAAATGTAATAGACATGTCAACCCGCATGTAATTCTATCGACTGGCTGTTAAATTAGGACGAAGAATGAAATTCGAAATGTAGGTGTCAGAAGATCATGTCTCCTTGTGCTAGTGCTACAGCTTACTCAGTGTGAAATTGCCATGTTTTCTATGGCAGAGATGCCACTATATTACTGATATTATCGATAATCCCTAGTCCGATGTAGAACTAATCCCTCTCCTCTCCACAGATCGGTCCCCACCAAGATTTCCCTCCTCCCTCAGAGTAGACGGTACTGTTAAAGCCCAGGAAATGTTAGCTACTGCTGTCAACTCCCTCGTCAGACACAGATATCGTAGTCAGGAATCTGATGGTAAGTCCAGAACAAATAGGGTAGCAATAGAACTAAGAATCTTGTTAGAGCTCAGCGAGACCTGTGATTATTCTTTGTCAACATTTTATCGACGTCGTTTAAAGAATGGTATTTTTAGGGAAGGATCACCAGCACAAGTTTCACGTATCAGTGTAGCTCGATATTGAATGGGTTGTATCAAGTTCTCGTTAATCACTCACGTTCACGTTACACAGAAAACTTTTTACCCTTCGCCAGAAATACTGTTCGTCAAATAACCCCCAACATCTAACCGTACCACAACAGAACTCTCCCTCCCCAGGAACGCTTGTGGCACTGCTCTGTGGACCACAAGGACTAGTTCCCGCCCTACAAGGTCTCCTGAGCGCGGGTCTTCGTCCCACTTCCCGATTCAACAGGGGAACTCCCCTTGTCTGGGAGTTTGTACACAAGGTCTACCTGGAGGTGTCTGAGGTGAACACCTGTCACCCAGATCAGCCTGCAATACAGAGTTTCGTTAAGTGCGTCCAGCTACTTATGCGACCTAGCTGTAGTAGGTGAGTGTTTATCTGTCTGCGTTAAGTGCGTCCAGCTACTCATGCGACCTAGCTGTAGTAGGTGAGTGTTTATCTGTCTGCGTTAAGTGCGTCCAGCTACTCATGAGACCTAGCTGTAGTAGGTGAGTGTTTATCTGTCTGCGTTAAGTGCGTCCAGCTACTCATGCGACCTAGCTGTAGTAGGTGAGTGTTTATCTGTCTGCTTAATTTTAAGTCGGTTTGGTTTTGATGTTCAGTAAAACTCCTCAGTTTGAAGAACTGAAGTCTTGTATTAATTGATCCTATTAAATAAGTCAGCGTCTACCAAACAAACGATAATATGGTTCCCTACGGATTGATCTGTCAATTGTTCTGCTCCAATACAGGGATACAGTCCTTATACGGAGTCGGTAAACGCTACTTAGTTTGAGCAGTGAGAGTATTTGTTCAGATGTAATAAAACAGTGTTCATATTGAAGCAACTGTAGTAAGAATACATGTGTATTGTGTAACAGCTAATATCGGAGAGGTTATATTTCCATGTTGCGCTAGAGGCACTGTTCATCACATTAATACCGGTTTTTAAGTTGTTCGTTTCCAATGTAGTCAAGGTTGAGATTGTCTTGTCTGGTCCACAGCTTTTTCTGTTCTTCAAGTCTTCAATGAACTAAACAATTTAGAGCAATGAACATTCCTTTATGTTTCAACTTGGGGTCCGTTCGTGAAATCCTAAATGATGAACTTTCATTTCTGAAGACATGGCTGCCTACCTGGTTATACATCATGGGTTTGACGTTAAAAATAAACTTGATCAGTTTCTTTGCCGGCTACATGGAAGACGAATATCTGGCTGGTATAGGCCTGGGTTCAACCTTGCTTATCGCCACAGATCTCTTTCTCGTCGGGTTTACTTCAGTATTTGACGTTTACGGACCCCAGCTGTGTGGTAGAGGATTACACAGTCAGTTAAGCAGACTTATGGTTAAAGTTCTACTACAAGGGTTGACAACTTTCCTCATGTTGACTCCCATCTTTGTTGGAATGTATTATAGTATCAGGTACATTCCACTGATTGGTGAGGATGAGGAATCTGCTGATATCAAGCGCATTGCGGAGAGGTTTCTCATTTTATCCACCGGTCTGTGTCCACTTGACTACGTTATAGGAGTTTTCTTCAAGTTTCTTATCCAACACCGAGCAACGTCAACTGTTTACGGGTTTACTGTCATCTTGATATTCGTTCAATGTCTTCTCGGTTACATTTTTGTTGTCCTATTCAAGATGAAAACAGAGGGTATAATTTTCAGTAGTCTCTTCAGCAGGCTCCTTACAATAGTCCTGTCAATGATGACCATGTTTTACAACAGGACAAAGTGGCAGCTCAGTATCAGGCAGGTTTTCACTAGTCGGGTTTTCCAAAACTTTTGGAAAATGACTAAGAAAGGAGTTGCTAGCGGACTGATGCTCCTTTTCACGATATTTACTTTCACAGTGGCAGTGTTTCTAAGTCAAGTGCGAGGTAGGGTGTCTCTAGAGGTGATCACCGTGGCTCTGTACTACTCAGGCATCTCCTTATCAGCAGGCGCAGCTGTAGCCGTTACTTCTGCCGTCCAGATCGGCAATGCACTGGGTTCTAAAGATGAAGCTGAAACACGTTACAAGATAAAGTTAAGTGTTGCGAACTTGTTTGCAGAACGGGTAATCTTCCTTGTGGTAATGTTCCTAACTAGACGCTGGTATTACAGCTTGTTTACTCACGACCGGATTGTGATCTCCGATCTGATGGAGTCTGGCTATATCTACGCTGGCATGATCACATTTGCCTCCATACAGGAAGTGTTGGCCGGGGGTGTTCTCCTCGCTTTTGGCAAAACGTCCTTGATATCTTCTTTAACTATTGCTTGTTCGTGCTTGGTAGGGCTACCTCTAACGCTGGGTCTAGTTTTCACGACTGATTTGACAGCCATAGCTTTCTTCTCGGCTATGTTGGTGGAGAAAGGCATAGCTATTGTGGCAAGTTGTTTCATCGTTGTAAGGTTAGATTTGTCTGTAGAAATAGCCAAATGTGCTGCTAGGTTAGAAAAGGAAGTGTCAGATATTAATTTGGACGAAACCGATGGTCTGCTTTTTTCTAACCCTGTCAACTCTGATCAACATTCAATCAATTCTCCTTGAGGTACATACTGCAAAATAAGGAGCGATCTAAGTAAAAAGATCGCAAACATGTTGTATAATAGATTTTTTGTGCTTTTCAAAAGTCAAAGCTTTTCATCACTGTTGTCAATAAGACTGAACAAGAACACTACGCGTTATGTCCGGTATAGAAGAAAGAAGAGTTACCCAGCCAGTAGCCAGTATCATGAATGAACCTAGTTTATGATAATTTTAACATGATCCATTATTTTCAGTGTTGGACTAGACGGAAAGTTCCAGACTTTAATCTGTCTTGGAGTACGAGACGGAGTTCTTCACCGCTGGTTCTACATGATGAGTCAGAGTCTGGCTGCCTCCAAGTGTTACGATAACACCGGCATCTTCAAGCAGGACTCCATGTTAGGTGAAATTATGGGACTTCTCAAGATTTTAGAAGATTTGAGTATACCCGTGGACGTATCATTAATTCATCAGACAGAGAGATAGCCGTTGTTATACCTAGTTTTTCTTACCACGTAGAGCGCTTAAGGTTGTTTTATGTTTTAATATTTATACGTCTTAGTTTTCGAAGTTCGACCAAGTCAAATGTCGACAGTTTTTCCTTAAAATTTAGATGTCGAAAGTTGTGGTACTACCCTGATTTGCTGCTATTTTAAAAACAATTGTCTACATTTATTTTAATTAAGAATATATTTTATTCATGAATAAAATTTACTGATATGAAACTTTCTAACTTAAGAGATCTACAGTTTTATAACAGTAAGAATGTATGATTTCATTTGAAATCATAATGTTGTTGAGATAATATCCGTCTACGTTTATTATACGTATAGCATTTGTCTCTTCCAAAGAGAAGCAATAGCAAATGGCGCGAGTTGGGTATCACCGAAACAAATAAAATGTCAATATTTTATTATGCAAAATTTTTATCATTTATAATGACTAAATCCTATTATGTTAGTATATTTTGACGATTAAAACCAGATTTATTGCTGCTGCTTTATATGCATTTGTAATTAAAATTTGCAGAAAACTCTTAATATCATTAATTCAGTTATTTCTTTGATAATTTTAACAAATAATCGGAACGATTTTTCTCGGAAGCATGTGTATTACTAATTAAGTATTGCTAACATCTGTACAATTTGACAATGTAAAAATAATTTCTACAACATTTTCATCAACGTAATTATGTGTGATCAATTAGTTATTGTATCGAAGCACCAACTGATTCTGAATATCAATATCATCTAAAAGTTAAGTCAGCGAAGGTCAACTTAATCAGACAGGTTACCATTGGCACTATTGTTATTGTTTCAATTTCATCTCAATTTTCTGTCGTATAACTATTAACTGTTACGTGAAACCGCATAAAATTTAGTAGCAGCATTGTTTAATTGTTGAATTCTTTTTGTTCAAATTTAGTAGCTTTGTTGACTTTCTCTGTCGACTTGAAAATGAGTTTTTTAGGAAACGCATTTTCAAGTCTACAGAGGAAATCAACAAAGCTACTTAATTTGAAGAATGGGACTTAATAACTACTTATACTTGCTGCTATCAGAGATTAATTTTTCTGTCGAAAAATATGTTGACTTTAAGTTTATTAAACCAGGTCAAGTAACCGTGGCAGAATTACTGCGCTTCATGGAACTTCATGGAAGTCCGGAACTGATAGATTATGGCCTATGGAAAATCATGGCTTTTTCATTAATTTTAAATTGACATTAACAGTGAAGGAGTTATTATGTGAATGTCGGTAAAACTAAAAATAATGTCCATGATGATCATGTCTCAAATCTCTGACGTAGACCATATCTAATATTTACGGTAGAAAGGAAATCTAAACTAAAATTCATATTTTGCTTCTACGTTCACCTCCGCTCTAAAGTTACAATTGTTTCAACATTTCGTTTTTTGATATTTGAGAGTGACAGCATACAAGTTTCACGCAATTTTCGATTGCAATTGATTACAAATTAAAATCAAGTTGTACAACTGAGTCCAAAGCTGTGTGATTGGACGAGTGCTATCGTTACATAATATACACATGATCTATCTACTCGCTATCTCTCGATTGCTAGAGCATTGTCTGACAATAATTTCCATGACAATCGCATGCTAGCTCAATCCGGAGTGCGGCAGAGCGAATACGACTAGCTTTTCAACAAGCTTAAAAACACGACACGTGACGGCTAACAATGCTTTTCAATTACTGTCACGTGCTCCTTACTTGAAAATTGCTCAATTGCCACGATTTGTTTAAATAGGTGGAGGGTTAAGCCCTTCAGTTAGTTTTATTCGTCATGTTTTATTAAGCTGCTCAATTCTGTGCAAGTAAATTTTACCTGCTTAGTAGTTAAGAGCGACCCGATGTTTTTGATCCTGAAATTTTGAACACGTTTGAAGGAGATTGCTTCAGTAATGCAGCACCTAGCAACCTGGTGAAGCTCAGTCATGCTTGCGTTGCGTAAATTAGTTTTAAAATTGTACATGTTGATAGGGGAGGTAGAAAAGTTTAAACTAATCACTCACAATCTTAGTCGAGGTGCTTTTTGCAATTCTTCACATCTCCACCGTTATATCAATACTGCAGTACTGAAGCAAATTCTTTTCTTACATTTTTTATCAGCAAGCGCTTAATTGACTCTCATTTACTGATATCTTCTATCAGTGTTTTATTTACCCCTTATCTCGCTATATTTGGCTAAAATATTCGAACGACGGATTTACATTTTCTATAGGAATATTTCATGCAACATTCAAATCAGAACTGTTATGTGACTAAATAACTATCCGCTGCTACTCAGATATATCAGAGTTTGACTGAAACATTGTTCTTGTACCCCAGAAAAAGATGGCAGAGGCCCCAGTTCGACCCAGGATAGCAGCAGAGGATCGAGGTCCCGGATCTGGAAAATATGCCCCTAACATGGCCCCAACATGGAAGTCCGCTTCCGCCTTCAGTTTTGGAAACAAAGTCTCCAAAGACATCTCAAAGATAGACGACTCTCCTGGTCCTAAGTACGGTGTCTCGGAAGTGATGACAACCAAGGGACCTGTGAGGAACCCTCAATTCAGTTTGGCTAGTAGACCAAGAGATCCCATCACTTTCAACACTCCAGGACCTGGCTCATACCAGGTACAATTAGATTACTTCTTGTCATTGTATTTTGTCAACCTTTTCATGATTTAGTTCAACAAAAATGTGAAATTCACTATTTAGATCAGAGCATGTTATGTTTATTAATACGGCAACTGCAAGTGCTATTGATATACTTGAACAACCAAAACGTATGCCTTAGAACTGTTACTTTTAAAGAACTACCTGCTGACTGTTTTGTCAGGTTGAGAAGTGTCCGGTTCCGGGCGAGAGGAGGTCCTCAGCCTTCGTGATGGGAATGCGAACCCGATACAGAAAGAAGGATCAGGTCCCAGCCCCAAGCCAGTACTCTCTACCCGCCACTCTCGGAAGCAAGGTCGGTGTTTATGTTTTTGTTATCCTCAGGTTGATCTAATAATTACGACCTGCTGAAGAGAAAGATGGCTCATAAAGTTGTCGTATGTTACAATTCATTTCCACCAGTTGACGACCAGCAACATGAAATCCAGCCGGGCATTCCAATTCAACAGCAAGACGAAAAAGGGAGGTTACGACGAAGATTTGAAGAAAACACCAGGTCCTAACGCATACGGTGATCACAATGCCAACGCAACCAAGATCAGGGCCCCGATCCCGTCTCTGGGAACAAGAACCTACATTCCTGGAGACCCAACCCTCAAGCCTGGTCCAGGAGCTTACAGCCCAGAAAAGGTACATTTTTGTGTAAAGAATGTCATGTCTCGTTATGTTCCGTTTTACATGGAATTTCATACATAATTTTATACAATATTTTATGCAGAATTCGGAGAAATTTCTTAAATTTACAGTTAAAATTTATTCACATCACTTATCTAGTGTCTATTATCTGTATATGACCTATAAGTACTTGTATAATCTAGAAGCGCTAAACGTCAAGGTCCAATGTGTTTGTGAAGTTGATCAAACCCGTGCTAGACATTCAAACTTGATCGATCGAAAACTCGCAGATCATCAGAGCTTCCTTTCAGGTCACCATACATAAACCACGAGCACCAGGCTTTAACGTCGGAGTTAAACACTCGGAATACACGACACCGCTTATCGTGGAGTAGATTGGCAAGGTGTGTATAGCGGCATGCTGCATCTCAATTTGTTTTTGTTCAGGTTTATATCAACAAGACAAGCTCCACGGCTCGTCAAATAGGGATCAAACACTCTGAGTACACCGTTCTGACGTTGTAGATTAAGACAGGTTTGACGGCCAAACCTTCAG
Source organism: Mnemiopsis leidyi (assembly GCA_000226015.1). Lineage (NCBI taxonomy): Eukaryota > Metazoa > Ctenophora > Tentaculata > Lobata > Bolinopsidae > Mnemiopsis > Mnemiopsis leidyi. The sequence goes on from JH152988.1 coordinate 46,481, forward strand.
AATGGGGTCGATTGCTTAGGATTCTAGAAAACAAACAACTACTGATTATCCGTGCTACCTTTGAAAGATTTAACTAATGTTACCATTTCGACTTATAATTGTCTTGGAATAAATTTCATTTGAAAGTGCCACTGATTTAAGTAATTATTTCGGTAAAAAACGGTGTTTATTTTTGTTTTCCTAACCCGATATCTGTAGGGCTCTTAATCAATTCAAATAAATTTAGCGATTTCAGTTCGAGATTTATTTCCGACCGGATTACACTGTTTAATACACTTAAAATGTTTCCTGAATTCGGTAACTGTAAATCCAGTAAATACTAGAATGAGATACTTTAAGGTGCAAATATCTAAGATACGCTAAATCTTAAACAAAACTTGCTCACTTTCATTTTTCAGACAGCAACACATAGATTTTCCATATCTAGGAAATAAGAAATATCTGCCACCAGCAATCAAGAGACCACATCAAAACATTCAGTAACAGTTTATTAAAAACTTTCTCCCTCAGAAATCGCGGATTGTCTGGCATGTTTGGGGATGCAATGCTTAAAATCTTGTTTCGTGTTTTTATAAATTGGGTCGAAAAGAGACATGAGCGTTTTTTGATAGGTGTGAATGAAAATCTAAAAGCAGTTTAACGTTGTATTTGAGTAACTTACTACATAATATGTTATTCCACAGAAATTTGCAATATATTTTACTCTTGTAGTAATCAACTGATTTTAAGTACCGCATTTTTACTGTTTACCTATTTATATCACGAAACTCAAAAGCGATCGAAATTGGAATTGGCAGAAAGAAAGAAAACCTTTGATTGAGCAAGTTTGTTCACAGCTGCACTTAACAAATGATAACTAGTCTTTATCCTCCAGATAAAACCGAGATTCTGAATTAATAACTTTAAAGCCTGGACCGATTGTAAAGTAAATTTCACAAATGCCTACATAAGCAATTCTTTTTGGCGTGGCCGGCCAATTAATTTATATGTTTAAGCGTGAAACGTAATGAATCCTAAATTTGTACGGGTGGGAATAATTATGTCTTCGCGCTTTACGCTTACAGTGTGGGATTTTGTGACAGCCTTTAAACAAAGTTGTACCATTGACAGCCCCTAAATTACTCGTTCTAAGAGAAAAGATAGAACTTTTAACTCTAAATTTGACGAATATTTTGACATGTTTGATGTTTCCTTGTGTTTGAAGTTATATCTCGAAAATTAACTCATGGGCCCCCACTTTTCTCGACGTTATCTTGTAGTTTTGATCAATAGGAACATACTGCGAAAGTTTAAAGAGAATCACACGGTCGGGACAATGGGCTTGTTCCAAAATTTTGGCAAACTGGTACAATGGTACAAGTGAGTCCAACTCGTGACAGCAAGGCAAAACTATGTTACCAAACCGAGGAAACGATGGCAACAGCATTGTGGGTCATTATATTAACTTACGTTTTACTAGACATCTTTTGTGTGACCATTGAAACTAAACAAAACCCATTTTAAATTAAAAAGTTAAAAATTATATCCTCAATTTCTGGAAGAACCATCTACTTTTAGCCGTCTTATACTTGTCTTCGAGGACAGTTTTCACTTGTGACAATGCTTTTCTCTTCTGAGCGGGGTCCTTGATGGAGTTCTTATTAAAAAGTTCCTTGTCGACTGGAAGATCGAGCTGATATCTGGTAGGCTGGAGATGATTGCAATTGTAGACTTTTACAAACGGTTTGATCTTGCTTCTTTTGTTTTGTTTCTTCTTACCCATGCTCTTGGTCACTTTCTTAGGGTACCTGGATATGCCAATGACAAGAGCGTGGCCATATTGTCGATCTCCAGTTCCATCTTCTTGACTCTTTACAATAACCGCCTTTCTTCCAGCGTTTCTGCCATTGAGGACCAACACCACTTTTCCCGGCTTAATAATTCGGCCCATCCTGAGAACATTTTTTATTCAGGAATGAAAGTTGAATTAGATCAATATTAAAGCCTAAAGTTGAGGGCAAATGGAGATCGCCCTCGAAATGAAGAATTTCAACTCCAAGATAGCACAAAAGTTAAGCAGAATTTGTTGGCAAATCTTAATTCCCTCAGGTGCATAAAACCTCAAAGGTGATAAATTGGGAAGGTAAACTAAATTCCACGAAAAAATGTATAACATGACTGAAAATGAGTGCATAAATAATTATTAAATTTCAATGAAGAAATCAGGGATTAAAAATTTGCAAAGAACTTGAAATTACATACATCACACAACCTCCTAATTCAATAAAATTATTCTAACATAAAATTATTCAGCAACATCTCCTCATGATAATAGTTTATCAGTGTATTTGCATGAGTACAGTATAGAAGGTAAACGACGGATGTTCAAAACGCATGACGTTTTGAACATCTGTCGGCCATAGTCTGACAGTCATAGTTAGAGTTTAGACTAACTATGCTCTAGTCCAACTTGAGTGTTGATGAACAGTGTTTATGAACAGTTCAAGTAGCTCACGGAATTTCGACATTAAATCCCATTATCACCCTAAAATGCAGGAGGGATGACACCTAACAACAGTGGCTCATGTCAATGCAGTTCAGTGTGATTACTATTTCACCTGATTAGGTCACATTTATTTTGGGTCACATCGTTTCTTGATCCCATGCCCGTCGAGGGATGTCAGTCAAGTTACAAGCTGTGTGTAAGAAGGGTATCTATCAAGCAAAAAGTTCTTTTCTATCTCTGATTAGGATAACCAACGACCTTGAATCTCATTATAGTAAAAAAAGATGAAAATCAGACCAGATCATCGATAAAAATGACATAAACCATATCTTCCCTTCCTTGGCTGACCTCCTGCTTAAGAAATGTTATCCAGAGGGAAACCCCTACTGTCTGGACAGAAGAGGAGTGATAAGAAGGCAGACTTTGATAACTAAAACCAAAGTTTATTTAATATCAGTTAAAGCATATCAAAGAATTTAAAAATCAAATTCGAATTTATGTAGTTGGGACTTCAAATTGAATTTGTGTTGTTACAGTAAAATCATAAAAAGTGTTCAAGTGCTACTTGAACTTTAGTTTTTGAGGCTCATTTTTTTCAAGGAGAAGGGCTCCATTTCAGCTTCTAGGCAATTTACCAATTGATGAGATCTTGGTCCTTCTTTTGAAGTCGAAAAATCTCCCCATGGTTAGATTCATACATTCCATCAAGCTCATTAACCTGTTGTACCACCCTCAAGAAAAATAACCCTTCAGAGAAATAATCCACACAGAAAATGGAGCACTGTCAGTTGCAATCAATCTCAGAAGCTAAATCTTCCAGATGATGGATGATTTCCTTCACCTGCATAAGGGCCTACTTCTCTCAGCCTATTTAAAAACAGTGCACCACTCAGACTTACATTTCCTTACTCTAGATGACATGGCTGAATGCTGATATGAGCTTTTTGCCTAATAAGTGCCATCTCAGAAGGGTATGCTAATGCAAACCAGCAGGTCACATTTCGAGATGAACCCAATCAGTTGGTCACATGACTGAGGGAGGGTGACATGACCTCATGATTGCAAGTTAGGTGCTTAATTGAGGGAAGTATTGTCTAATTATTCTAAAGCAAAGATCATTGGTTAAGAATATTCAAATTTCAAAAACAAATATTTCCCAGTAATCAGTAGATTCCTCAGTGAAAGGGTCATTTACAGTTTGGTAGGTGGGGCATTGGGCAATTGGTGCCATAAGATTGACCTCAACCAACATGCCTTATAAGGTAAATCTTTATGTCTAATCACCTTGAAAGTATAATACTTTCAAGGTGATTGGACATACACGATTTTCCTTCAAAGGCATGTTGGTTGAGGTCAATGTTGGATTAGGTCAATTATTGATGATGTATTGAAGATGTTATAGCTATCCTATGTTATTCTAAATATAGAATTTGGCCCCATACACAGAAAAATATAACAACTCAAACGAAATAACCAAATAACCCAAAACCTACCTTATGAGACATTGAATATAAAATATAGTCACCAACTGAACATAGGTGTAGAAAAACTTAACATAAAACAGGTTAAGATATGAGTTTAATGATAATGTCAGAACAACTAAACAAATTAAAAACATCTGATATCAGATAATTATAATATTCTACAACACAGTAGAATAAATATACTATCAAATCACCAGGATCAGAACTGGTAACATCCAGGATTTCTCTCTCACTTACAGGAAAATTAACTAGCTTCAATGACAGAAGGACTATAAAAGTAGTCATATGAGTCGTTAAGTTGGGGAAAGTTATTATTAATCGCAACAACTGGGCTTTGTATGTTTTGCTGAATTTATCTATATCTTCCGAGTTGTTCAAGTTGTGTGGTATGATGTTCCAGCATTTGGCTCCGAGATAATAGAAATTTTTGTGTAAAGTTGATTTGTATAGGTTACAGCTTTCACTACTCCTTCTGGGGTAAGACATCATATATTTTTAGGGATTTTCTGTCTCATAGAGCATTTGTCTTGTAGAACATTTGTCTTGTAAAACAATTGTAGAACCTGGGAGTGCTTTTTCTATACTTTGCTTTGTGTCATCTGGTGTTCCCCACTCCCCAAGTTTCAAGACCTTAACTGTTTGTAATTTTCACCAACAACCAGAGGTTGCTAAACAGGGGGGCCAGGGAGCCCTGCCCACCCTCCCCCCCCCCCCAAATTTGGATGAAAGGGGCAAGGTATCATTTTGCATAAGTTCAACAACAAGAAGAACTGGACAGTTGTCACTGCTTGTAGTTTAACTGACATTCTTTCCTGACTGACTGACTATACATTTCCTCCTTCTTCTACATTGGTAACAAAGATTAGTTGAATTTTACCTATATTTAATATTATATAATTACCTATAGTTTACTGAGACTTACTCAATTCCCTCCAGAGCAAACCTTCCCGACCTTTCCTACAATCAGACATGAATAGAATACCCACAGCAATCCTTATAACAAGCTAAGTACTATAGTAATACAAGTTATCCTCATTTAACCCTTATCTTGAAACTATTTGTTGTGCACTTCTTCATAAATGATATTACATTCGCATTTTTCAAGTAACCATTATATACTAACATGCTCTTACCTTCCCAATCTCTCAGAGAACACAACAAAATCTCTGTCAACTACCGGAACTAAGCGAAATCACGAAATCTTGGTCGCCACTATCCTCAACTCACCAGCAGACCTTCCTCACTCTACACCGTACCCTTTTACTGTAAATCTAGGTACTGTCCCTTTACATGCTAAATACTGTTTCATTAATCAAGTAGAACTTTATTCACTGATAAATTTCAACTTAAAAATACAATGACCTTTCTTAGCTGGCAAACAGACCCAATTTGGCTACACTTGGGGAAATATCATAAGTTGCAATTTGAAGTTTTTGATGCTTCACAGAGACGGTAACAGTTTCTTTTTGTGCTCTGAGAAGTTAGCTTCTTTCTTATGTTTCCATGTACAGCAAATTGTATTATATTATTGGTTTGAGAATTATGATATGAGACTATTTCTCTATGTTATCAATTACCGCTTTGTATCACCCTCACAACTCACCAAGCTCTGGGAACCTATACAAACCTATACAAACCCAAACACACTTACAAACTCACTAGCAAAGCAAAATATCGATAATACGATGATCTCGTCCTCTCTTTGTTCTGAAAACCTCACTCGAGTCGATCTCTTATTTGTCTACCTATGTAACGCGCGGACCCCAATCAGTCCAGCGCCATATGAATTTATTAACATTCAGTCATTCGCGCGCCGCGCTATTTATCAGAAATAGCGCGGTGCAATAATTCTCCCGCCTTTTGTCTCAGCATAAATTTTGAGTAAACATTGGCCGTGCAAAGTAAAAGCTGGTCCCAAATCAGCATCATGTTTTAGCCCTTTATCCTCACACCCTTAGTTATCTTTGGTTTATGATCTACTCCGCAAGCCCCTAGCATTTATTTCTCTATTACAGATCTGTTTCCGAGCTGATAACGTGTGTTGGAACGGAGTACTTCATGACATAATCGTATCCTCCGCTATCCACATTCTTTTCCCATCTAATGCACCTCTCCTGACCAACATTCGTCTCTCCGCGACGCGGATAAGACATGTTTCTGAGCTGACGACGGCGTTGGATTGAAGTGCATCAAGATGGATTAATTACAAAGTATACAGTCACAGATTTCCGACATGTCTCCCAACGTACATTTGTCTCTCTGCTATGCGGATCTTATTCCTCCATTAATCTCTAGCCTCCCCATCAAATGTAACTCGCAACCAACATTCGTCTCTCTGCGACGCAGATCGGACAAGTGTCCTTTTTGTTATGGGTGATGGAGCGGAGTACTTTATGATGGATTCTCTGAAGTCCCACCACAGTGCCAGGCGTCGGTACGGTGGCTGCCATGTAATCACGCGGGCAATTTTGAGCGCGCGGCATCAAATGTGGGCTCGGCCACATTTACTTTACTCATTTACACGCCGACCCAGGGTTTATTACACGTAAGGCCATTATTTTTAAGCGCGGAATGGAACTAGGTCTTTTCTGTCCAAAGGGTCTAGCTAAATTGCTGCTGCATATATGACCTCCAATCTGAAAGCAGGATGGAGGCATTAGGAAGGTTTAGTTATAACCTTTCGTTGAATACTACTACTACTACTACTAGGGAAAGCTTGTAAGCATATTATTGGTTCTACGAACACCTCTGGCAGGAGTGTTAGGGGTCCTTCACATATGACGTCAGCAAATTTTCGGTAATTTCTACCCCCTCCCCCCTCCGTCATCATTCGTCATCATGACAAAACCCCCCTAAATGTCAGAGGTAAATTAGCATAATGACATCAT
>JH152989.1:15026-42517 GCA_000226015.1 Mnemiopsis leidyi
TAAATTTAGTAAATAACTTATAACTCATACTACATATTTAATCTTAAATTATCGTTAGTGGAACTATGGAAAGGGGATCGTTGCTAGCGTCAAGATTTTCTTAACCCTACCTTAGTCAGTCGATAGTCTGATACCATATGTTCCAACTAGGTTAACTAAACTAATGCCTTTCATTGCTTTATAACTTAGGTTCTGGACCGCATTTTTTAATGAAATTTTCAGGATTCGTTCTTGGTGACTAAGAGATGATGCATACCAATTTTTAGGATGATTGGAGCAAATTTGACGATTTTCAAATTTTTGCGTACTTTTGCGCACAATTGCGCATCAGACCTGAATGGCTCGTCGCATTAGTTCAAAAACTTTGGTATATCAACTGAGAGGCACAACAAACAAATTCTGAAAGTTTCATCAAAAAATATTGGCCTGAAGTAAAGTTATGAGATATTTTCTTTTCCATGTAAGGATGCACCCAAATTTAAAAACCACCCTGTATATACAGTTTTCTGTCTTGCAACTGTATCGGTTATCATTCATAAATTTACCCAAAAACATGAAGTCTGCTTAAAATTATGTTTTCCTCTTGATGATCCGGCCAGTAAAAGGATAATCAGCCCGCTGCAGGCCGAAATTTTTGAGAACTTGTGCATTTAAAGTTAATTTTGAACCATTTTGGCAATAGCGCTAAGTTGCCATGTGTGTTTTGACAGTGCTATCTTATCAGTGACACTGTGCTACACTGTGCTTGACCCTTGACTGGCAAATTGTTCAAAATAAATAAGACATGTATAATTTTATAATTGATTTGACAATGCGAAAGTGATAGTATAACATCTTTTAACGCCATTACAATCAGTGCAATATACTTTATTAGGGTCGATCTGGTTGTAAAATGATCCTATTTACTATTCAGCCTGCTGCAGGCGTAACATTTTTAAAATTTGGCACATGTCAGAATTCAGATAGCTTAGAAGAATTTTCCTAGTAGAAAGTGTTGTTAAAGGGGGAGGGGGCAAATGATACATTGGCTCCTCAATCCAAATATTTGAGAGGGCCATAGCAACCTGGCCCCTTTGTTCTTCTGATGTTGAAATCACGATTTTGGCGAAATTCCCTAGCTTTCATACTGTAACTTCCCACAGGAAGCGCAAGCATTTAATCTTCAAACCAGTTCAGAATAGCAGATTTTAATTCAACCGTAAGTTTAAGTAGAATACATAAGAAAGTGCAAAGGGTATTTGCAAAACATTAACCAAGACAGTCTATTCAGACTCCCCTGGCCCCCTGTTCCCCCACCCCTGTAATGAGGTACTAGTACTCGCATGGCGCATGTACTGTTTAATGTTTTATGCAAAAAAGGCTATGCTTTGGAAAAGACAGGGCTGAGAACTGTTTAGTGTTTTTTTCAGGTACTACGTAATTACACATTTCATAGAAAAGAGCTTCTTAACGAATAGCGTATAACAATCGTGTGGATCAAAATAATTAGAATCTAGTTCTTCTACTTTGGCGATCAGAAACGACTCTTAGTTCATTATTTTGTGACAGCAAAGGAAAACAAGATTGGACAATCAATAAATCGTTTCACTTAAACAGCAAGCACTTCCTTTAGTAAAATCTTGCTTCATTCTGGTCAAATTTCACATTTTCGTTTCCTGAGTTTCATCAATTGTCGCAGCATTTCTTTGCGAGCACTCCGCTTTGTAACAGGGCAGAAAGGACAAGTCAAGATACTTCTTCCTCAACTCTTTACTCCGTAAAATGATAATCAGAGGACTAACCGCAGCGTTGACTAAGGGTAGAATGATATAGAAGATACCGTGACAAAACTTTTGAATATTCGGATCGATGTCTATGATCGCCATTTCGCAGATGAAGTATACACAGGACCAACCGATGCAGATGTCGAATACAAATGTCAGCATTGTGATAGTTACGGTTACGTGATGAATATTTTTGGCGGACTTTTCTGTTATGGCTGCAGACTTCCTAATGGGCCAGAAATAAAGAAAGGAGAAAGAATAACCATTTAGACTGATAGGTATGAAGTTGTAGAGACAGAACAATACCGTTCTGATAACATTAGAAGCGGTTTGACCATACAATCTTGTGATTCCTTCGCCCAACTGCCCACGTCGTAAGTAGATATCCAGTTCATCTGGTGCCGATACGTCTAGCAGCACCATGTCGATAATACCAATACTCATCCAGAACGATCCACAAAACAGGACTGACCAATCGATCCAGGAAACACGGATACGAGAAAAAGGTCTGATTACCTTCACCGTCCTGGAAATGGAAAAAACAACGTTGCAGAAGATGGAGATCCTGAAAAACACTTCCATCAGAACTGTAACACTTAGCACTGCCCAGGCTGAGGCTGAGGTGTATTCCTTGTCTGCTGGGTAGATGAAAATCCCAAGAATAGCAGACTGAGCGAACTTGCATAGCACCATGGTCGTGTCACAAAATGCAAAGACAAGATACATGCAAGGCACAAGGTCTTGGTATTGGTGTCGAAAGTGGGATACTATGAACGAGTTGGTGCTGATTATTTGGATTCCCAGAATCGTGCTGTAAGGGACAAACGGTTTTAGAAAGTCTTGCGTTTGTTCAAGATTTCTGGTTCCGTTAACCATGCCCAAATTGTCTGCCATATCTGTCCGTGTACTACATAAAGTAAGAAAATTTACACCCATTATTTACATCCATGCATATGGTCTAACTATAGGATGCTTTAAAGCGTCTTGTCAATCAAAAAATCGCATCGGAAAAACTTTAAAAAAGGCAATAAAGTCACGATAGAGGTAAACACCCTAAACAGAGACGTTGTGCAAAGGAAGATTTTTGAAAAAGAACAATGAAGCACGTGTCCTGACTTTTATGTCACGACTAGAGTCGGTACCAATGTGACCAGTGAAAACGCGCAGAGCTGTTACGTAACAATTCGTAAAATTTCATTATCTCCAGAATCTATTATATATATAAAAAGCAGGAAGAGATTCTTGAGCACAAATTGTAGGTCCAACAACCCTTTTTTAGTTGCATTGTCTGGCCCTTGACTGGTTGACGAGGTAATGACCAAATGCAAAATTAAACCAAAGGGTCAGCTGAAGCTAAAAGAGTTTAACGTTCAACAAAGCTACACAATTACGTTCAGCTCTAACCGTAATTAAAGGCACATGTTTTTTGCAGGTGTGCGTCAAGGAAACACGTGATCAGGAGTAGTTTAGTGTGTAGTTGTTTTAGAGTTGGGGTGTTTAAAGGGAGCACGTTTACGTTGTCATGGCAACCAGTAACACAGGTGTAAATATTGGGCGTTAGATAGCTGGTAGTAGATTGATAGGCGGTCGCCCATAGTATATGTGGGTACTTCTAAATAGTATGGAAGCTATTTCTGGATAATTTATTAGGCATTTCTGATAAGTTTAGCAAAATCAATTCCTGTGGTGAAAATAAATACATAAGTTTGAATTCATTTAATCGAGAAATTTGCAGATAAGAAAAGTAATCATTCCACAAACGCAATGATGAGCTGATAATAAAATAAACTGTTTTCAGTTCCATTGTACATAACGAAGTCGATGTTCCTTGACGCAGATCCCAGAATAAGTGAGAATATAACTCTAGGATTGACAGCTAATAAGACGTTACACGATACGTATCTTTGTGTTGAGCCGGTACGTGATCTTTGATTGTCAAATGTTGCAGATTTGTCCGTTTCTCCACTTTATTTTTGCCACTCTTTAAAGTTAACAGATCGATTAGCTTGTTGTTTGTATTTCTTGAACAATTGTTTTTCAGTACACTGGAGTTGTGGTTGATGGACACAAAAGAGTTCAGATAAATGTTCAGATGGAGCATCACTCAGCTACCGGGTAAGAGGAAAATCAGCAGGTCAAAATTTTGTGATGCAGTAAAACTTAAGCGGCAGCTTTTAGATAACGTATACGTTCTGGTCGTTCGTGTTAAATGGATGTGGTAACTCCTTGAGTTGAGTTCCTTACTCAACTAAAGCTGCCTATGATGACAGATACATGTAAAACCTAACTCGAGTGTGATGTCAAAGTTGTACAATCTGTAGACCATGTGCAGTACAGTCAGACTATTGCCAGTCTATCCACACCATTGCCAATCTATTCAGCCTACTGCCAGTCTATTCAGGCTATTGCCAGCCTAATCGGTCTATTAACAAAATTGCCAATCTATTCAGCCTATTGCCAGTCTATTCAGACTATTAACAGACTATTCACGCACTATCTGACTCTTGTTTATCTTCCCTATAGTGAATCTGATTGTCCTTGCATATTATACCTGGAGCCAAATGAGACACCACACCATTATCCACTTTTTTAACCCCCTCAAACTGCTCTCTCTTTCTGGCCTGCGGAGTCAGAGTATACGCTGTCATGTTCGTTACATTCCAAGTGGTTAACCCCTCCGTTCTCCTGTTACCCATATTATCGTCCTCACTACACCGTGCACTAGCAGCCACACTATCATCATCCTCCTCACCCACCTCCTCCCCGTTCTCCCCTCTCCCGGTGGACTTAGCCGATCTGACGCTCCGGGAACGTTTAGAACCGTGGTAGAAGAACGCATTACTGATGCTTCCCAAACTACTCCTGATCTCCACCGCCAGGAAAGTTTTGAAGTGTTTGTTGATGCAGGTGTAGATGACAGGGTTAGCCACCAGAGACAGCATGAAGAAGTAGATGACGATCTTGTAGACCTTGTCAGGGATCTCGAGGAGGGTTGACATGCGGGGGTCTGTCATGCAGACCCAAGAGTAGAGGAGCGGAGTCCAGGAGAGGAGGTAGATTACCACGATAGCGAAGGTTGTGACCAGGATCTTGGAGTGGTTACGCCACGCTCCTCGCCCCATGTAGCAGGCTATCCCCGCTATTCCTGAGCAGGTTTTGTTTCTTGGTTAACACATAATATAAGAAAAAAGGATTGATTTGCTCGTGGAAAGCAAGCCTATCAAAGCAATTCGATAAAAGCCTTGACGTTTCAATCTCCGCATTAAGTACCGATAATGAATTCAGAACTAACGCAGTTAAGAACTAGTGTAGAACTAACCCAGCACAGAGCCTACAATAACGAAGTACTCTGCCAGATGTATCCACTTGAGGATTAGTTTTAGCGGTAGAGGGCTGTAGTCCTGTTCTGCCACACAGTTGGATACGTGGAACTGTATTGTGATACCGGAGAAGTAGTAGTAGAGAGGAACAGTTCCTGAGAACAGGAACACTAGACCTGGAGGTGTTTGAGTTGTAGAGCTGGCTTTACAGGATGTTGTTAAATACTCAGCAGTCATTTACTTATGCGGCTAAAGAATGTTGTTTCTTAGTAGCCACTCACCACTGGCGAGAATAAATTGCATTATGCTGATATCAAAGTTCTTAACAACATATCAAAGGGATCCGTTAGATCAAGGAACTTAAATCAAGGGACCTAGAGGTTAACTTCACCACAGATTTATTATGTACATCAATAGTTCTACGGTGACTACTAAATTCTTGTTCAATATTAGAACACTGATTTGCATACCAGCATACTGATCTGAATACCCTTACCACTCAATATAGAAGCTTTACGGGCGGTGAGGAACCTGTCCATCTTGAAGCTGAGACTCCTGATACATCTGATTAGTCGGTGAAGTGAGATGAACATGATGAAGGTGGCGTGCAGAAACCCGGGAAGAATGTTAACTATCCCTGAGGATTGTGTTTTGATTATATACTAGCTGGAGGGAAATCTCCTCCGATTTGTGTTCATATTCGTAATACATCTAAACGCGGGATGGTTGGGTAAGAAAGGCTGCATTAGGATAAAGTTTTAATTCGAAGATAAGTTTAAACATCAGAACATACGAAATGAACGTTCAACATGAAACAAGGATATAATATACCTAATGTTTTTTCAAAGTAATGAATTTTATATGATAACAAAGGAGTATATTACACTATTCGGTTTTTATGTATCTAAAAACTAACATAGACTTATTTAAAAGTAAAATCTAACCTAGTATATAGCAGAGAGAATATCCGAACTTCCAGCCCCCTGCATAATGCACCAGCACGGTGGGCAGCACGTATATCACCATAGCAATAGTGTCGGATATAGCAAGGTGCCGGACAAAGATTATCGTGACACGGTCGTACTTGGTTGATCTGTACTTGAGAGTCCCGTAGATTACCAGCGTATTTCCTGGGAATGATGGTCACGTGACAGAGTGACAGGAAGAAGTCAGATACTTTCTGGATAAGATGATAAACTTCGGGCTACCCATATTCTTTATCAAGAAATGATTTATCAATGATTCATAGTCGACTATACCAAGTAATCTATTGGTACAACCACAACCTTTTTTCAGAGAAATTTAACAATTTATAACTGCAGATAAAGCCAAATACAAAGTTTGACAGTTTGAATAATCCCAATGATTGCTAGTAATTCACGTCTAGATACGAACAAGGTATTACTTTCCGACTTACCCGCTAGTCCGAATACAAAGACGATGGTACAGTATACCGCCAGTACGATACCCTCCCACTCAGAAGTAATAGAGCTGTAGTAACTTGAGTTGAAGTTAGTGTCATTTATCAGAGCACCGTGGAATATCGTCATTTTTTTCTTGCTCGGTGAATGCTTTCACGTGTAATCTTGCTAAGAAGTTAGAACTGGTTCATCAACAATAGCATAATGGGATTGAGACCAATAGGATTACTTTTCAACACAGATAGTGAAAAATTGCAAAAGGTGTAGCCGCAAACTAGATTAGCTTTAGACGAGGGAAAATCGTATCTCCCACATTCTTAATCATATGAGTGGCGCACAAAAAGGATGCGATTGTAATAAGTAAAAGTACGATTGCCTACTTGACCTACTAAATTAATCTTACTATTCGGTGAGGTTTACGTTAATTTCATAATTCCCCGTCATTGCGCTGGCGCAGATGTTATCAAAGATACTTGCTGTTATTCGTAACATCAAATCCATAAATATCACTTTGGAGGCTAACACATTGAAGTGAGAGCACAACACAACGAGCAAACAGTGTTTACAGAAGCAGAAACAGAGAAAACGCTACACAAATATGTAGAATTTTAGGCCCTGTGGAAATGCTCGGTTATAAGTATTAGTCCCATATAATTAACTCGTTACAGCCACACCGAGTAAATCACATTACGTGTGATATTGCAGGTACGTCATATATGTGTTATGATAAAAGTCGATATCATTCAGTCACACCTGCTCAAGGCTCAATGTTTAGTGGAAATGAGCTGATTTAGAGGATCGCCCTAGGCTAGGACATAACGAAAATATTTTAAAGAAAGCACCCACATCTCAAACCCATCATAACAGCCGCTATTGTAATTTTAGATGTCGAACAAACAGAGCCTTTGCGAAATTTATGCCAAAAAGCTCCCAGTTGTTGGGACGCAACACTGGTCAGTAATCTGTTAGGGTTTTCACTAAGAATTAACTTGTCAGGCGGACCTGGGCTAAAAATTAGGACATTCGGGGTAATGCAGATTGCAGATTAGTCCAATTATCTTGCGATAAGAAGGTATCGCGTGAAATAATTTCAGGATCCCCAAACTGAGCAGCACGGGCCATGAAAGCACTTAAATGTCTTAATTCAAATTCTCTCTTATTATAGCTTGTAATTTTAGTAACGCATCATTCTCTAGTACGCATTATTCTCTATCTGCGATACTGGTATTTATCCTATGCCGTTTTCATGATATTCGATTTACAACAAACAAAACTATTGTCCAACATCCCAACAATGGAAAAATATGATCGTGATTGCCATTGAATAAACCATTCAACGAAAGAAATAAAATTAAATCATATTATGTCTTTTTCTTGCTCGATATTTTTTAAACAAAGCTATCTAAATGTCACTTGATGTGGTTTATTTTACTATTTAGATATTGAGCTATTCCCGCTACGTCGAACACACGCATCCTGCAAGTCTGATGTGGAGATATAATGGAAATAGAAGCTCTAGGATGGTCCGCACTGCTCACTGTGCTATCCAGTACCCCTCTGTCATTTTAATTACCGAAACAAGATTGGAGCTGCAGACAGTGTAATTAAATACGTGTATACGAACTAGGAGAACTATCTGGTTAAAGGTAGTAGGACTACACACACAGACAGCTAGATTTAGATTGGGGGAGTCCAGATTTTGTTAGATGGAGTAATTAAGCAATTACTGAGAAGAAACGAGGAGTGTTGCATCTGCAATTAGGTAATTGCGGTGAAATAAAGTATATCTTGTGGTGTTCGTAGTGTCTGTTAGATTTAAGATATTGTTATTGGTCAAATGGCCATAACGTGGCATGCCAAGATTTTCAAATATTTGGAACGCCGTGAACTTTTATATGACTTTTCACTACGATTGCTTCAACAATCTCCGTAATAAAACTCTACAGCTTTACAGTAGAAAAAACTGTGGCAACAGTAACCTAAACAGTAGAAACAAAACTGTGACAACAGTAGCCTAAACTGCAGAAACAAAACTGTAACAACAGTAACCTAAACAGTAGAAACAAAACTGTGTCAGCAGTTACCTAAACGGCAGAAACAAAACATTCAAACAAATTGAAGCTCGATATTTCCTACATTCCGATCATGCTTTAAAATATGAGGGTGTACTCTTTTGTAGACAATTGGTGGAGTAAAACAGATAGCATTTACCTGGAACAAGGATTTACACAATTAGATCGAGCCAGGAAAGCTGACCTCCCAGCAATTAAACTCAGAGAAGTTTGATTTCATGTAACGAAATCGTATGAGCGATATAGCAATCGGTCTTAGAAGTGGCATACAGAATTAAACTCTGCTTTGGGCCTTGGCGAGATTTAAAATGTCTGTGTTAACTGTTAAAGTATGAAATGCTTGGTCAGGCTCGCAAGACAGAGCATAATACCATGAATACTTCCAATCCAGTATGTGACAAAACATAATATGTAATATATTTGCTAAACGACTAGCCGACATGGGTGCTGTGAGTTGTATTATCATTCAAACTACGCTCATTGTCAACGTCTAGAAGCTGCTCTGTAAGTACAGTATTAAGCATCTAATCCTTACAAATCACAATACGTCCTGTAACAATTTAGAAATCCTGACAAACCTTTGCCCTGTTAAACCAACTAAACGAATCAAATTTGCGGTTGTTCTGCTAATTAGGGTAAGTATTCTGGCTCACTGGCTGCCTCCACTTTGAACCTGGGAAGGTAAAGCGTCCATGCGTAAATACCAAACATCACAGCTCTTACTCAGGACGAATCTGACATCAATTTTACCAGGTTGAAATAACAAAAGTAATTACAAAATGTGGGCTCTACAGCTGGTCTTTGTTCGACTGTTAAGTATGGGTTAAACTAGAGTTATCAGTACACCTGGCCAACTTAATCCAGTATTCCTTGCTGCGAAGGTACTTCGATTATTGAGATCAATTACTGATTCGAACATATAAAACTCGAATTATGATAGGAGTTAGATGGGCTGTCAAAACGAACAAAAACAGCTGGCATCAGTTTCGCAGTGCCAAATTTGAATGTTTTTGGTATTCATTAAAATAGAGAAAATGGGTGTTTGTGAATTATTATACAGATAATGTCGATCAATCCTTAGTCTCTGTAAGTACCCTGTTTTTGAAAAGCCCATTTAATCAGTACACAGCTGGTTAGCAAATACCAGACATTTACTTTCCTGGACACTGTCGTTGTCGTTGCCGGGCAACAGGGGCAGACATTGTCGTTGTTGTTGTTGTTGCCGGGCAACAGGGGCAGACATTGTCGTTGTTGTTGTTGTCGGGCAACAGGGGCAGACATTGTCGTTGTTGTTGTTGCCGGGCAACAGGGGCAGACATTGTCGTTGTCGTTGTTGCCGGGCAACAGGGGCAGACACAGCTTCGACCTAATGGAACGGTAAAACCAGGTGTTCAGCTCTGAATAGAGACGCAATCCTGTGTTCACTATTGTCGTAGTATATTGCTGTAGTTACAGGTGCTGCCTGTATTGGGATTAACACTTGCTGGAAGTATTCAGGGTGTAAGATTTGTTATCTTGTTTAAGGTTGCAGCCAGCCGTTAACACAAACAGCCGTTACCACAAACAAATAGGTTTTAGGCTAAAATAGTAGAAGAAATGATTTTGTTAATAAAGTGACAAAGGGTATAGCACCCAGATAGATAATGATGATGACAAAGTGGTTCCATGAATAGCAATAGCCGATAACACTTATAAAATAGATGTAATCACTAGTCAGTCACAGTTGTCAGTCACCAATAAGCACCAGAATGTACACCAACAGGTACATTTCTTCGTTTCCTCTACATCAAGACTAAAGTACAGACTGCTGAAAGGTTGATTACCGACTCTAGGCTGGGGTGTGTCTCCTACAGATAATCTAGCTACCGGGCCGACTTGATCTGCGGAAAGGAATACCACTATGTAGTACATACTACATAGTGGTATATAACTAGCGTTACCATGGTAACCATGGTGACATAAGTTTCGTTGCTATACAGTAGTATGTACTCGAAAAGCAACAGGAGAAATATAGCTGTATATTCTGTTTATTATATCAGCTATAAACTCAAAACTGAACACCTTATAGAAACTATATACACTATGGGTATCAAAATGAAATGTGAGAAGTCGAGAAGAAAATATGCCGACAGTCGGCACTGCAAGTGTCTAGCCATCCTCAAGTATCTGGAATCTAATAGAAATACTCGGCAGAGACTGCACTTCCTTTGTTCAAAACCGAGCTGAGTTCGGCCAATGTCGGGAAATCGCACCTGAAGCTTCGTCAAACATGTTCTTTGTTTCTTCATATTGAATAGTGGAAACAGACTTATGGTTTATTTAACCGGGAAAAAATTCCCTATCATAAGTCCTGACAGACTGAACAAAATGAAAAGCGATGTTTATAAAGACATGTAGTGGATCGAAGAGGCGAATAGTTCGAGCTGCTTATCCCTTTGTTCGACAGCCGGATATTCAGTTCATTGCTGAATGCTGCTTTATTCAGGGTTAACGGTAGTTGATGTACAGCTCGTAGTATATTGTCTGATAGGAATGTGCATGTCATGTAACAAATAGAAATGATAAAGAGTTTAAACTATGTCAGCTTGGGGAGGAAATAAATGCTACGAAATTAAAATCGGATAAATTGAAAATAAAGATAAACTCAAGCAGCGTTGAAATGAACGGTTAATCTAGTTTAACTTCAAGAAGAAATTGCAGGTACATTTAAAATAGGAAATTACCTTAAGTGACTAAAGCTAAATGACAAAGAAAATGGGAACTGTTGACTAGCGTGTTGATAATGAAGAGAATAGGTATCTAATATACAATTACATGCATTTGATGTGGCGATGCTCGGATGTTAGATCATTGGTATGGGTATTTAATTAGCACACTATTACTCGTATGTAAAATGTTTACAATGTACAATATTTCATAGGTAGTGTGTATTCGGTATGGTTAGTTAAGAGAGACTTGAATTAAATCCAAAAATCTATCGTTTTCTTTAACTGATGCCAAATTTAAGCGATGACAAATTTAAGCGATGACAAATAACACTGATTATTGCGAATATAACTGATGACGAATACAACTGTTTTACAAATACAACTGATGACGAATACAAATCTATGAAACAAACAATTAGATCGTTGAAAACAGTTAAAAACTAATGGAAGTAAAACAGGTGCATCTAGTTCAACAAAGGAGCTGTATTAATACTGGGGCTAAATCACGAGATTCTAGTCTGCCATGATTGTCCGGCGAAGATTACGTAGATTTGTATAGAGATGTCAGCATCGATATGTAACGGTTTTGATTAATCAACTAAGAGAGAGCGTAACCAGGGGTCTAGTTTCTACCTTTGGTTCAAGTTTCGGTGTTCACAGTAATGTCAAAAACTTCTTTAATATCATTAAACTGTCAAAAACATTTAAAAATTGTAAGCCGATAAAGTATTTTGAAATCAAACTACTGCCAAATCTTCCAGACTCAAGTTTGTTCCAAGTGACGATAGTGTTCTAGTGACGATAGAAAACTCTCTGTGTCTGAACTAACTGTCAACAAAAATACTGCTCTTACCCTTTTTAATGATAGGAAATGGATCTAGACACTAGATACTTCATACTTGTCACAAACAATGTTAAATTGTTGGTATACAGGCTATACCGGGTTGGTCAGGTAGTTAGATATTATATCTTAGAGCGAGTCAGCATGACTACCAGTAGATGAATATTCATTATCAGTGGATCTTTAAATATTCATTTCCTGTGAATTGCAAGCAGCTCTAGCACTCTGAACTATGCTTAAACTATGTTTAAAGTATGTTTGACATGTGGTAGTTTGACTTCGGTAGAGCATGCAAATCGCCACGGTATGTTAATTATTTGGCATTCCTTTGTTTCAGCCAATGCTCCGTGCGATTAGCACTGATTTCTCATCTCCTAATCGATTATTGTACCATGATGGATCTCTCATTTCATGAATTATTATCCATCCAAAATTGCCGGAATTTCGTGTCTGGAGCGACCCGTCTTCAGGTTCATACCTCGCACAGTTATAAATCAGAGAGAACTAGTGGACCTGAAAGGGATATGTTCATTAAGTCTGCCCTCTTTAAGTCTTTTATCAAAGTCAAGAGGAGAGTGGCCCCTGACGATGTCACTGAATGTGACGAATATCAATAAAGAAATCAAAGTAAACTACAACAAGTAAAACACAGTATTCAAGTGTGTCCTATGTCAGTGTGATTCCTTGACAATCCAACGAGCTATGTAGATGTTATAGCCTGTCTAGCCTTAACTTTTAAACACGTGTTCCAACATCAACCTTCCACTGCTATATACGTAACTGATGCAACAAGATACAAAACAAGTGTTTAAATTTGCAAAATACTAGAACGAATCTCGTCACAACTGTCACTGGGCCTTGGTATATGGAGCGGAGCTTGGATCTGTCAATCAGAAACAAACTGTTCATTTCCAGCACTTGACGATAGCTAAGAAGTCTATGATCTCTGAACCTACTGCAGACTGCAGGGTGGTGTGAGGAATGTTACCCCTATTGTTGGGATAACAGCATATACTAGACCTTTAAATTACTAACTTTCAATAACCACATGTGTTTAGTACGCCCTTGTTACAATTAAAAGGATAGGATGGACTTAGAAATTTCCATGAAATTAGCTATCTTAGTTAAGCTGACAATAATATTAACGCTATGATAATAAGTTAGACCAAGCTTTGTTAAGTTTAATTGAACTACTAATTCACGGCCACGGGCAACGGGCTCCAGCTAGTAGCAGTTTAAGCCATATTTCCACAAAATTTTCGAAGTTATAATAACAGATTGCAAAACGGTGTAGGACAGAGGTTATAATAACGAAAGAATTTATCGTTGTGGTTAAAATTACAATTATAGAACACTAGATCACAAATAGATACCCCACATTAAAGTACGTGCCGCTGTGAGTGGTAGTGTATGTAGTGTAGTGTACTGGTGAGTGGTGATTGCATGGAACTGTAGCTGTTTCTTTAAGCGGTTTTGTGGTCTAACTGTGGGACTGCCACATTCACTGATGTGGTAAGATCACTGCACTCACAATTGATAATGAAACTGTAAGGACTAAAATAGGGGGATGATTGCAAAGAAACTTGTAAAACTGTAAATCAGAGAAAAGTGTTCAGGAATCTTGACAGTTCAATAGAACTGTCTATAGTGGGCTTTACCCGACGTTCATCTGTGAAACCAATTGAACATCGAATCAACCTAGTAAGAAGACAAATATAATAAGATTTCAAAGTAGACAGACAGATAGGGCAGCATTTCCAATTCACCCAAAATGAAAACTAATTAATAAACCTCAGTACAAGCTTGGTATCTTACGTTTGAACCAATCAGCTACAAGAAATAATGTCACATGACCTATGATAACAGTGCGTCGTCACGTATGTATCAAACAAACCAGTCTACGACAAGTACTATTTGACTCCAATCTATTTTTAGATTAAGCTGATTTTCGACCATTGACAAAACTAATCTTGAGGCAATTTTGTGGACGATATTTATACTATCCCAACAGCAGCTGAAGGAATTATCTGATTCGGCGAACGAGAACCCTGACTACCTAGCAAATGAATTGTAAGCTCGAAAATTGATGTTCCATAGTTGGCAAGTATATGCATAGGGGATGTTTGTAACTCGGTCTTTTGCTAAATTGGTTGCATTTAATTATATCCACTTGCAACTTTTAGTCGTTGCAAAACCTTTTCACCCATTTTTCCACGTATTTTATCTGACGGGATTTTTTCGATGAGTGATGACACAGGTGTTTACGGTGTTTACCGTTAAGTCTAAGGGGGAAGGGGTAAGGCACTGTCTATAACCATGGCTATTGGTTAATTTGGATTTTTGCCATGGTTAAAATTTTAATCATTTGACCACAGTAATATTTAGAATTTGACCAAAGACCATAACATCCGGGCGTAGACCAAATGGGGCGTAGACCAAATGGTAAAAAATCGTGGTCATCTCCCCGGCCCTCCAAGTCTATTATACATAAAGCAGCAAAAAAAGGAGATCAAACACAAAGATGTGCAGACTAATGTGACCTGGCATGCTATAGATGGGATACTGTGACTAACCACAAGTCTCATACACAGGTCTTACAGGCAGCTCGAACTTCTCAATAATTACAGGTCGATTGGGCAATTAAATGATTACCAGCACACTGCCTACATTCCGTTCTATAATAACTCTTATGTTCATGACATTCAACCAGGAAGAACGATTGGCTAGGATATGTAACACGATATATTAACTTAATGGCCTTCTTTATAAGATTTCTTATAAGTTTTCTCGAGTTTTCTTAAAGTTAGTATTGGCCTGGTTACCAACAATTGAAAAGGAGAATTTTGTGCTGTGCTTCATTGAATCATTGTATAATATCTCAATCGAAAGTCTTAAAAATTAACTGAAAATGAAAAAACGTAAGTCTTTAAATGTTTATTTTTCAGAATCTTGAACGAAACTCAGCCGGCATTTATTCCTCTCATAAACGTCGATGAGGTAATGAAGAACAACTATTTCAGTTAAGATAAAATGCAGTATTTATGTTTGGCTTGAAAGAAAAGACAACATTCAAATATTTGTTATTTGTGGCATTCTAACACATATTAAACGTTAATTATTGTATAGATGGTCATTTCGTGCAATCTTTATGAGATATGGTGGAATTAGATATCTCATACCACATATATATGTGGTAAGTGGTTATATCCCCAAGCCTACAACAAAGTGTCAATCGAGACTCTTATGATTCACGTCGAATTGTCGGCAGAAAATTTAAAACATGTCATTATGTTTCGACTGTATTAAAGAATTATTCACAGGAATAAATTTCGGCACTGTTCCGCCGCGAGGCCCGGTAAATAGAAGTCTTACTGTATATAGAAAAACCTCAGCCCTCCTCAAATAACTGCATCACTGCAGCTAGATCTGAGTAGAAAAACCTGCCTCAGCGACCAACAAATAGAATATAAATGTACTTATGTTAATAAACAGGAAATTATGTTTATAAACAGTAAATTATGTTTGTAAACAGTAAATTATGTTGATAAACTGTAAACAGCACTTCTAATCAACTATTTCCCCCCAGCACGGCAGTATCACCCCAGAGCTAGCAGACAAACTGAAGTCAGCCCTCCTCCTCCCGATACAACTCATGCACCTGGGATTCTACCTGCTTTGTGCGCTGGGAACTATCCTTGTACTTAGTGCTGCTATGGTACAAGTCCGCGTCCTTACTAACAAGTTCAGAGGGACAGGTGTGTTGATTTAAACATGTTAAAGTTTCCTTCATGTTAAACATGTTAAAGTCTTGATTCTGTGTTAGCTGATGTGACAGTGACTTACTATCAAGTAGGTAGCATCTAGAATTGTTCTACCCTCAATTGTTTGCCGTCATAAGAAGCGTTAGAAAGACTCGGCTTATCATTATCAACTTCCATTTCAGTGCGAAAAATTAACACGCGCCACACAGCTTGTCGTACAGTTTTTTCTCCATTAGAACGCGCTCTTATTAAAACCGCAACACGAAGAATATAAGACACTAACATTGATTCTATGATCTATGTT
Source organism: Mnemiopsis leidyi (assembly GCA_000226015.1). Taxonomy (NCBI): domain Eukaryota; kingdom Metazoa; phylum Ctenophora; class Tentaculata; order Lobata; family Bolinopsidae; genus Mnemiopsis; species Mnemiopsis leidyi. Next base: position 31,217 of record JH152989.1, read on the forward strand.
GGTCACGTTTAAATCTTTCAATTTTATGTATTTTTAAGTCTTTCTGAATTACATGATCACAAATTAGACCGACAAAAGCTCTGTGATAGTATCTATGACCACGTACTGTCTATTTATGGGAATGTTGCCAATCTTTTTAGATCCCTACATCACACCCATAACTTTTGTTGTGATGAGAACGTTTCATTTCATGAGGCGGCCGATTCAGTGCTGCCGAACAAACCGATATCTTTGACTTAAAGCTCATAATAAATAAACGAGGAGCCGTGAAAAATAGAAACACGTAGCAACGTAAGGGCAACTGGTAATTAAGTCTTGTGTTTATTGAAACTAACATTTAGCTGAAACAAAACATTCTGTTGAAACAAATAGTTTGCTATCGATCTCATCTGACTCAACTAGATATTTTGAACACTTTGTGAGTGCCATTATGTGTGATAACGAGTGCAATTGCATCTCCTGCTTTGGCTGTAGTTGGCTATAATTAATACTTATAGCGAGTAGGCATCACATTCGGCAACTACAACCCGACTTTTTTACGACATATAATACTTGTTGCCAATGACCAGGGGCCAAGTCCTGTCGACCATCTTGATGACTGATATTAAAGTCAATTTCTATTATAGCCTAAGTCTTATCATTGACTACAAACACTATACTTTGTATTAGGCTATCCTACCATTACACCCCCTTTGAGTTCTAGGTTCTGCTTCCATACCTCTCCAATACAGAATGTGATGCGGTTATTGTTACCTTATACATCAACATCGGTCATTCTCAGTATTACCCTCATGAGCCCACATATTGCCCCCTCACACGCTCACACACAATTATTTGTCTCTCTATCTCTCTCTGTGAAATACTCGTGTACAACCGGACTACTCTACCGGCAGCTGCATCACCGAACTCTGTCTCGCTACTTGCTAGTCATTGCAGCTCTCATTGCTCATTTCTCCGTATGCGGGCCTCATTAATTTCCTCGTTCTAATTTCCTTGATTTTGACGTAATTATTAGCCGAAGCGTTATTCTGATGAGTTTTCTCGTGGTCGATATTATTTGATGAGGCTTTGTTGTAACGAGTAATGTTTTCGTTAACTAACTTTCTTGCGATTACATCTCGTCTGATTCAATTTTTGGCTTGATTAAAATTAATTATTGCCTAAATCTGATCTTTACTTACAATTGTGCTAGGAGAATCTCTTATTACCAATTTTGACCTAAGATCTTAGTAACCTAATATTTATTGAACTAACTCTTGACAGTAATGTTAAAGGAGATATTTAGAGGCAATAGCTTCAGGAGGAGCAAGAGAAAAAAGGACAAAGAAGTCCACTGGGCCGACCTAGGTGGGGGCGAACTAGCTAAACTCAGCTACATCTCCCTTGACGACAGTACTTTGAACCTGTCTGACCTTGAATCGGAACCCTCCTCGCCCTCCGACACTGAACCCTCCTCTCCTGCCGAGTCTGATGAGTCCAGCTACTCCCGTGTCGCTTGTAACACTTGTCCTGAATGTGAGAAGTTAGCCAATAGCTCATCCTTCTGGGACCGCCGGAGATCTGGGACAAAAACCAGTCGGCGACGCCGGAAAAGATACGAGAGTATTAGCGGGCCAGCTGAGTCACAGAGGAGTGACAGTGGCACTCCTAAAATACGTAGAGGAAGCAGGTCCTCGTCCTTTAGTGGAAATACTAAGTTTAAAATATCGGCGGCAGCAGTGTTTCTGAAGAAAATACGGCGAGGTCCGCTCGGTATGTGTGTCACGTGCGGTCCTCACCTGACGCAGTGAAAACTAGATATTTCATTTTCACATGGCTCAGTAAATAGTAAGCTCAGTCCTGGTCGTTGGCACTTGACTCAACGTAGAATATTGGCTAGATAAACTAGGTCAGACTTTTGATGAAGAATTTATCATATGTATGTTGTAGAATTCCTAATCAGTAGTCTGAGGGAGTATTTTAATCCTGAAGTGTAGGGAAAGATATTTTGGGGCAGAGTTGAGCGAGCAGCGCTTTCACGTGATATAAGCGATGTGTGACCCCTCCCCAAAATACCTTCTTTGTTCTTTAAAAACATTCAATAAGTGGTTAGACTTGTTATCATAAGTCTTGTTGGATAGTGATACTTAAAGCAGCATTTTAGCTGCATACAAAGATTTTAAATCTCAGTTGAGATGTGTTTAAATAATCCTAGAATAGTATTTACATTTTACATGTACAAACTATCTGAATTACCGATTTTCTGGTTACTGGCTACCAATAGGTTAAAAGATATTACGTCGAAAGACTAAACTGTATTTTCTTTATTCCTTGTAAAATAGAGTATTCCCCATCTCATTCTCGAGACGATATCCAGCGATTGTACAAGAAAAAGTTTAGGTTTCGGCCACAAAAGTTTTGGAATTTTTGCGAAAAGTTAACATCCAATTTGTGGACTACTAAATATTTGGTTTTAATGCCATCTTAACGGTTTGTAATAGCTTTGGGGTTAGAGGTTTTAATATTATTCAGTTTTATGTTTAAGTGGTCTTGGGAGCGCGTCAAAACAAATTTTGGCATCCTTTTTGATTTCGGCTCCTGTTTTTTACTGAAAATTTCTATTTTTTGTTGAATTGTGTGATTTGATGTACTATGCTATAATCTCGATCTGATTCACAAATTGGGCAATACATTTTTTGTATAACGACAGAAAATTTTAAATCTTCAGTAATGATAGTAGAAACTTAAAGAAAACTTTAAAAACGTTCAAATAAAGAAAACTTTAAAAACGTTCAAATAAGATGACGCAATAGCTTTACACACTATTGAACAATTCTTTTCTGTTTCAGTCGATCACCTCTGTTTTTTGATCGTACAAATCAGAACTTTCTAACCTAATCATGTTAAATTGCATAATAATTCAGAGGAGGACAAGGAAATATTGGTAGATGCAGAGCAGACTGAAAACAAAACCAGCAGTAACAGCGATGCCTCGGTTTGTGAAATCTTAATTAGATATTTCTAACTTCAAGTAATAAACACTATTTTAGTATTACTATTTTCGTTATTTTCAAATCATTGGTGTTACATAATAGGGAAATCACTGTGCATGTAAAATTTATTCTTTAAGTATCTGCACTGAGGCGTAAAATCGTGAAACATGAAATCAAAAACTGAAACGAAGTTGATGAAATGATTTCAATTATTAAACGACTGACAGACTAGCATTTAAAAGTTGAAACAATTCAATACCTACTCGCGTTACTGCGATTACTAATAAATGATGGACTGACTGTCCAGCTGTAGATTAAAGCCACTTTATTTAGATTTAACATAATGTAATGGTACGTGTTTCAAGGTGGGAATATATTCCAGGTTTGTAGATTACAGACAGGTGTTGCTTTACAGGTGTTACTTACAAACTACAATCTTGAATATTTAACTTGCTTATTAAGACTTGCTGTCGCGATTTATAGTTTTCATGCGACAAATATTCGTGTAATTAATGAACAGGCATAGAGACATCGAGCGCAATTTGCTCATGTGCGCGTTTGGTTCTTGTAAAAGTGCAAGGTATCCAGTCTGCACAGTTTTGTAGGATTTGAATTTACAATCTAAACCTAACTAGGAACATAAACAGCTGTTCGAGAAGCAAAACTGAAAATTATTAGTAGAATAGGTATTTGTTCTCCTGGAATTAAGCGTTTAAAGAAAAACACTCATATCTCGCCTTCCTACTCAACTCACTGTTTACTTTTAGCTCACTACCCATATCACTACGGAATGTGAAGTTTATATCAACCGGCAGCCTAAATTTAAGAAGACAATTGAAAAGAATTTAGTTAAATCATATCACAGTGAAGAATACCATAGCACAGTATAACTTCAAGAAAAATTGTAAAAGTACACAAATTGAAACTGATATTGTGGACGGTATTTGGGTTAGGGGTGCCAGGAGTTGGTACTTCTTGGCTATTAACATGTTCGCTTTATCTAATGTGTGTAATATTACCTGGGATTTTTCGAACGAGCACTGACATATAATTGTCAAAGGTCAGAAATCGGAACGGTATCATTATCTGAACGTTTGCATAGTCTGAACTTTTAATTCTAGGTTTGGCTTGATCTTGACCGCAACTCTTGCTATTTTATATTGATTTTTGGATCCAATAACAGCGAACTTCACTTTTTCATATTTCCAGGACCAATATTTGAGTTTTGAAGCTGGAAATAGCCGATATTATGAAGCCTCAGAGTAACGCTCAGCAGTTTCTTTTCCTCCCACATTGGTAAGTTTTAGGTAGAATTTGTAGTGCAGGACCGCTAAACAGCAATATTTTGTAAGTGATATTTTTTAGGTAAATTAAGAAAGTTAACTTTAAGTAAAGGAGAAATTTTGCGTGTTGATTAAGATGTGATGTGCCGGTTTTTTTGCTGCTAGACAATCGAAAGCATATAACTGCAAGTGGCATATTTAGAGTTAGAGTTTTATTTCGGTATTAGTGTTTAAACTAAGTTTTATAGAAATAATTTTGATATTCAGTTGTATTGTAGCATGGCTTGATCAAGGATCTTTTCTTCTGTTAAATTTCGGAATATTAATAACTATCAATGCAGTGCATAAACTGAATTCCTTTTTTTGTTTCCTTTCTAAGAAGAACAATTGAACCTCAAACATGCTTCTGGTTTTTAATTTAAACCAGTGTTACTGTGTTCTATTCAACAATTCAAAATAGATCATATCCGCTTTGGATCTTTCGAAGGGTTTAAAATAAATTTTTTAAGAAGGTTTTTATTCCGTTTATATACTGGATGTCAATCTCCGGATGAAGTTATAAATGATGATTTTAATTAGACCTTATTTAATCGATGTAATCAGTGGTACTATTTGCTATTTTGACATTTCAGAGACCCTCTTACTCTATCTTTTTTATTTAAATTTCATTGAGTTCACCCAATGGAACTTTAATGGAATAATTGATGTATAGCTGCTATTTGTTCGTAGCTTTGACATTGTTTACACGTTTCTTCTACTTTGATGTTTGAACTTTTTTAGAATTCGCATTGTTTTAGTTGGATTTTTACGCTAAAAAGTTGCTCTAACCATGAGAGCCCTTTAGCGCGTAACGTGCGTAGGCACCTGGTTAGGTGAACTAAAAAGGAAGCAATGACAAAGCCTATTTTATGTAGTTTAGGTTAAAAGTGTCTTTCGTAATACCGACGAGATTCTAACATAAAAGTGAAAAAATTTAAGGATATAAAAATATGCAGTAAAAAATTCACCTATGGTTGTACATGTTAAAAGATTTGAGCCCATGTTCTGACATTATCATTATTATATGCAGTTATTGATGATATTGTCAGTGCAAACCAACTACATATAGCATGTCACTATAGTTCGCTAGTCTCCAGAATCTAATTCTAAGTATAACATTTCATATATCAGTATCACTGATTCCAACTAAAAAATAACTGCATGTATTTAACTAGTGATCACTTATACATACCGTTGATTTTTAAAGGATTGTTATGATAGCTGTACTGTAGTAATTATATTTTATTTAATTTGATGATCAGCGACAATGGCTGACCGCAATTCTTAACGCTCAACCGGTCTCAATAATGATAATGCAATAATGATAAAAACTGCACAGTCTCTATCAATTCGGCGTATTCTTCAAACATAGATTACGATTCTGACTCTTAACCTACGGGATTGTTTGACAGCCACATTTCATCTTGTCACTTTATCTACTGTTAGAAAGGTTACAAAATATCAAATAAATCGCTGCTAGAAAATTTGACAAAGGTATGAAGATTTACTACTGCACTGAAACCAAAACTTCTGAATTGACTTAAATTGTCTGCTCTTCGCTCATCAACAAGATCCTTTCACATTGGAGCTCTCACTTTGATTTCACCTGAGTAACAGACATCAGTTCGCTCCACTCTCCATAATTCTAAGTATTTGTCCTTGAACTTTCTCAAGCCAAAATTATAATGATAATGATGTTGCATTGACAATCAGCAGTGATTAATTCCGCCCTCCTTCCACCAATAGTCATTTAATCAGAACATTATCAGGATCTCCTCCTTTAAGTTCATGAGAACAAGCACCTCACATTTAGTCCCTTATAGCCTAAAGCCTCACTCCTAAGATTCATAGTACCGAATAAACCACTCCACATAGCCCCTCAACAGTTCCCCGATAAACCCAGGATATCTGGTCAGATCGTATTTCGTGTTGAGGATGTTAGCGAAGGTTCCCCGTAACCGGTTGTCAGTGGGAGCGTCCAGCACTGTGAAGACTAAGTCTAGACGTCCCTGTTTCTCGAAGAAGTCTGGCATTTTAGACATGGTTTCAGTGTGGTTGAACTTTATTGCTATTTGAGCCCACCTGGAAAGTTATTTCGTTAGAAAGAGACTTGAGGCTGAGCTCTGGATAAGTATGTGATTTTCTAGTAATGAGAAATCTAGCAGATTATGATGAATCGGTGTGATCCGTTGTGGTTACATTTTAAAACTCTCGCCCCATCTTATTCTCGCTATCGCTTTTATCTGAGTGAGAAATTTCGAGGGATATAAACAAGTTATGACCTGGTAGTAAGCCAGAATTTGTATCATTACTTATACTTCTTTTCCGTGGCCTTTCTCAAAGTGACACCCAGGTTTCATCAGGGCTAATAATAGATGTCAGCATCCTTGGGGACTAGGGACATATACATATGGATTGTGGGGTGACCGATGAGAATTTATTTGCCATCTATCGACATTGAGAAAAGTTATCACCTACCGCCAATTGACTAATTAAAGTAAAAACACAAGTTATTGACATGAGCTCCAGGGTATTTTCCTATAATTTCTTTGTTAGATGGAGTTCAGGATTCAGAATTTTGACTTCAAAATTTATCAAATTGGTTGATCCACTTTGGTTCACAGAATTAGATACTGCCTCTTAGTGGCAAAACTTTATTTTTTAGGGGTACATACATGGCGAAAATGTCTGGATCGCTATCAGCTTTGCTGGTAAAACTGAAGACCTTGTCCAGCCGGTTAATCAGTCTCTTCCAGTTCCTCGTCCTTGTTTCTGTCATATTCACCTTCTTCACAACATTCTCCATTCGTTCTAGAACTATCATCATCTGGGGAAATATATTAACTTTTCCTCTTTATAAGCACAGAAAGTCAAGTGTAATCTACTGAAACTGTCCCTTTAAAAGTTGAGATGTACTCGTTTGACTTTATGACCAAGGTCACTCTCACAAATTGTCATTTACTTGGTCTATGATTAGGGCACTTTAAACAGGGCAGATTTTAATGTGAATCATGTCAAGAATTTATTATAATAACCCCAGGAATTCAACAGTAACTCGCCATTCAAATTGTTTTCCGCAGTCGAGATTCGATTAATGTTAGGAAATTTGTCTTTGCAAGGCGAATACAAACAGCAAATTCAATTTCAATGATGCATGACCAAGCCTCACTTAATATGAGACGATCTAGATTAACAGTTTTCCACTCAAACCACATTCTAAAAGGATTTTTGTACCTATCAGAAACATTTATTATTTAAACTGTCGGTCGTAAGATAAACCGTTAACCGTTAACCTGTGAACGAAGATTTGGAGCACTGCTAGCTAGAGGACCGGTTCCATGCTTGAACGACTCAGCAATATCAGCCAACACCCACTTGTTTTCCCTCTGTTTCCGACTCCTGGTTAAAGCCCGGTATATCTGTACACACTCTTCGTATATCTCCGACTGGAAAAGCTTCATAGGCACCTGAGTGTGAGGTCGTTCCAGCCACACAAATATATCCCTCTCGATCTCTTTGTCGGTTTCAAACCCGAACTCCTCGTACAACACATGGACAAAGTCAGCTGTGTCTACAGACTGGTATTTGTAGAGGTCCAGGTACTTCCTGAGACCACGGTCTAATTCAGCCCTGCCGGTGCGGTTAGCTATGTATTCTAAGAAGAGACCACCTTTGTTGTAGTGGACGTACGTGAACCCGTGGAAGGGATGTTCGTTAGTTAAATAGGGGGTGAGGATCTTGTACTTGGCACTGAATCCGGTGTAAGATTCCAGAACTCCTTTCAGAGAGATGTATCTCCACCGTCTCAGATACTCCCCGATTTTAGGATCTCCGTAGTACTCCTCCATCAGCTCCAGCTCCTCGAACGTGGTGACACCCTCAGCCAGCCATATGTCACCCGCGTACTTTGGCGTGACCAGGTTACCAAACCAGCTGTGAATCATTTCGTGAGCAATCACATTGGCGTAGATAAAGTTAGGGCCGGCTGTGTTGTCGAAGTCGATGTTTGTGGCGGCGATGAAGTTCATTTGGGGGAATTCCATCCCTTTGAAGGCGTAGCCGGGTGGTGTTAGGACAACATCGTACGTTCCCCAGTCGTATCTTCCGTACCATTTCTCACAGATATCCATCATTTCAGGTATCTGAAACGATTTTCTATCAGTATCACTGTGCGAACTTCCTAATGATCGGTGCAAATTGAAATTAGTCTACCGTGGAGAACAGGATACGATTATCGGAAATTCGATTTATATTAGCCGATCTAGGTCTAGGTCTAAATCAAATAATAAGGAAGAACTGCGATGCTATTCTCACCATACTAAAGATCCTCCCTGGATCAGCTCTGAGTCTCTCCATAACAGACCGCTCACCCCAGACCTTGATAGACGGCACGGCTGCCTCCTCAGTCATAGCTGACTCGTTATGTTCCCTCACGTCTACAGCCACCATGTCCGCCACAGTGATGGCAATGAGAAAGGGAGGAACAGGGAGGTCTTGTCGGAACTGAACAGTCTCCCAGGTACCATCATCTGTCTCCTCAACAGTTGTGGAGATGATGGAGCCACTCATTAGGACTGTGAAGGGTTTCTTGACGCTGATCTCGGATTGGTAAGGGAACTTGAGAGCAGGGGTATCCTGACAAGGGATCCAGCCCCGAGCATCAGAGGGTTGGGTGGTTGAAACCAGGAAGTACTGGTTGTCCTCTGTCTGGTGTGGGGGGATGAAGTGGAGTGCTGAGGTCTTGTCCGAGACAGAATAGTGGATCCTCAGTCTGAATTCTCCCACGTAATCTATTGGATCTTTTATTTGTAGAACACACTGGAGAACTGATATTGTAATTGAATCGTTGCAAGCCTTTTCAAATTCCACCTTTTTACCTGTATCAATGTTTTCGATATCCGTGACTGTTACGTGAGGTCCGATATCCAAATTAAGATCTGGTCCCACTTTTCCAAACTTGGACATCATCCAAGAAGGTTTTAGTTTGACGAAGGTTGTGTCCACATAACCAGTGACAGACCTCTCCTCGTGCATTTTGACCGTCAGTTTGAGTGACAAGTACAGTGTCCGGTAACTGTTTATATCCGCATATGTGTGATCTCGGTGCTCAAGTCTGAGGTCAAAAACTGTGTCTAAGAGATCACTTTCACTTTCATTCTCCTGAGTTTCACTTTCGCTATTCTCATAGCCAAAAGTGAAGCCATGTGTCGACTCTAGAGAAATCAAAAGCAAGAGAAAAACTAAGCTGTAGGTAAATCTGCGCTCTGTCATGGTTGAAACCGAGACGCAAACCAGGACCAAAATGGAAATAGGATTTCAAGATCACTAGGCTGCAGTTGAAGCAGAGTGCTCTCTAACTGTATTATGTAGGATATAAAATCAGATGGATCGATGTTCAAACGTTGTCCTGTTAGTGTTAATTCTCCCGGTCCAGAGACAAGATAGATCAATTGGAATTGGTTGGGATCCTCCTGTTATTATCAAATTGTTACGATCAAATATCCCGAAATAATAACCTGTGCTAAATTGATCTTAATGAATTGTAATTTGAATTGTCGTCAGCTCCAGACTATCAAAATCGAATATGATTATGAAGCGAAGTCAATCGCATTATCCTGTCTAATTGTGTTAAGAATGTCATATGTTGATCGATTGCGATGCAGGCCAACTGATATTCAAAGAGGAAATCCCCAATCGATAAGGATCAAATGAAAATAATCAAGTTTCTTGGAACATTCTATTGGTTCATTAGTCTGCTCGCAGATATCTTTTAACTGCAAGTACCCAATGGAATAAGATTGAAAAGGAAATTCAATAAGGACATACAATCTAGGGAGGTGACACGAAATGGTACAAATTAGGCACTTGCAAATTTCCGTCTACCACGTATAAAATCGAGAGGGTAAAATCTCAAAATTTGTACGACAAAGAAATGATTTTGTTAACGGCAACACTGATCCTGTCCCCCTTTTTCAGGTAGGTACTAGGTAAACCCTAATTAGGTTTTACTTGGTCCCCTGTATATCTTCCGGTTGAAAGGATATTAAAAACGAGTTGTGACCGTAATTGTATTTGCAGTTTCGAAAATGTACACAATAAGGTGATAATTTTTCGTCAGAATTAGAAGTCAGGCTTAGGAGCAAAGCAGGCCGACGTTTTATTACATAGAATGTCTATTAAAGTATTAAAACCTTCAAAAGATACATGGGGTTCATTCTTCAGTGATACGGGTATAGTGAAATAAACTTTGTGGTTTCTAAGTATGCATATTGCATCTAGCTTTTCAACCTACACAATGAAACAAAATTGCGAGAAAATGATCTGATTTCGTGAGTAGTCCTTGTCGAGGTTTTGATGTGCAGCTGCAAAATGCCGCACAAATATGTGGACCTTTATCCGCAGTTGGCGGTGGAGTTCCGAAGTATAAAAGCATACATTGCATGGATATTTTTGGAATACTTCCACGATCAACGATGGCCTTCGGGCTCTGCAAGGTGTAGATCAAGTGCTAATAGTAATTATTCTGCATAACGACAAATTATCTAGCTTTGACATTTGCGCATCCTAGCAGTACCCTCGGAAAAATGCGATATGCTTTCTCCGCTAACTCTAAGGGAAATTGCATTTTGTTCTATCCGATCAAGGGAGACAGCCACCGCCATGAATTAATCTATTACCTTCACATTATACGTGTATAAATCTAATCCCGCTGGTCGGCATGCATACTCATAGTCATAGCACTATATTTATGAGTCTTTCTCTATAGGGTCTACAGCACAAATCACTATATGTATTATATTACCATTTATCACTACTCGTCTCCACTCTTCAGTCCCAGGTTTATTTATAGCGGTCGGCCACTTCATTTATACTGTACTTTATCATTACTAGCAGGGACCCGCGGCCTCCGGCCGTTGACATCTTGGAGCTTTATAGTATTAAGCTAATTTAATTGATTCAGTGGATGAAGAAAAAGGCATTTATTTGGAATCGTTCGCTAATCGTTT
>JH152989.1:42680-53335 GCA_000226015.1 Mnemiopsis leidyi
GCTACCTCTGGCGGACGTCGCGTGCTAAAAGGACTCGAGTTAAAGCAAAGCGTGCGATTTTAGATTATATTTGTCTGACTTTGTCCGAAAAAAATAAAAATGCAAATGTCGAGAGGGTGCGCGCTGCTGTACAATGTACAAATCGCGCATTGCTCATGCTCTTTGTCACGGTTATACCCAACTCACGTCTCACGCAGCTAAAGCTGAACGTTTCGTTAAAACGGTAGATGGATATAATCTCGTCAAATGCTTTAAGCGCGGGGCCCTTTTGTGCGCATCGCGCGCGCGCCACCATAAGAGGTTGTTGGATTTTTCTAACTGCGTAGCAGCGCCGACGCGCGCGGCCTAGGCACCTTTGACGAGATGATATCTGCAAACGTTCTCACCAGGAGAGCAACAAGCTGCGAGCCGCGCGCAAGTCGGGTAACATCTCGACAAAGGCACCTGGCTGCTCTAACCAAAGCCCTTTTCACACGTTTGGTTAAGTGAAGGTACCTGGTTAGGTGAAGCGCGCAAAAGGGTTCTGGTTAGAGTTGGCGAGGTGTTATCCGACTCGCGCGCGGCTCGTAGCTTGCTGCTCTTCTGGTGAGACTTTTCTTGGCGAGACGTTTCGTAAGAACGTAAGTCAGATATCATCTCGTCATGAAGGTTATAGCAACTTTTTACGTTTCCCAAAGCAACAAAAACGCTTAGATTTTAGGGCAAATTTATGAATAAATACATTATAAATAAATAATAATTATTAAGTTATGATGACAGCGTCATGGCACACAATCACTCAAAGTATCAGAATAAATTTACAAATTATTGAAAACTAAGAAATATGAAAAATCTAATGAATGTTTATAAATCTTTTCTGAGCAAAATAGGATTATTCTTAACATAAGTATTATACCTAAACTTATTTTCCAAATAATTTACATCTTCTATTCTATTTTAAGCTTCATCAGAGATTTCCCACATAAATTAATCATTTTTAAAAAGTTATTTTTGCATTATTGAAGTGAGTTTTGATGGTACTTAGGGGTATTCGAGGGATGAACTTTGACCAAAATGAAGATCAGTTAGCTGATAACAGTTTTGGCCTGATCCCTCAGATTCGATTCTATGAGACATGAATTGAATATCACTACCATTCTTTTGTAGTTTTCAAAGAATTTTAAGATTTTTAACCTGATATTTAAACAGACAAAAAATTCTTTTTATTCAAGTTTTATACAAATTTTTATTTTCGGGATAAACCCGTTTTTTTATATAGGGACAATTATGTTTCGAATGTAACTTTATTTTACTTTTTAATAGTTTAAAAGTTTGATTCGTTGAAAGTTGAACGTGTAACTTAATAATTATTTTTTACTTGCCTTTTTTACATGAACACCAATCACCATCTGCTGTTTAAAGCCAAACTATGGATGGCGAGGACAATTTTGTAATACAGCTGTATTGCTCCCAGTTGCCTGCCAGAACTATTTAGGCTTGTTTCAAGTCTTAAGGTTTTTCAGTTGTTGTTTATTGCTAGACAGGCGCCGGAAATGAGTCACAACGTGAGACAAGTTGTTAAATGTATAAAGTGTTTGATTTCATCTGCGGCATCAATAATAGCTTATTCTGAACTGTTAATATTCCAGAGACTACACTTTGTATCTTTATGAACTATATAGGGTAAGGCACTGAACTTACCTGGGTACCTCAGTCCCTCTTGTCTATGACAACAATAGGAGGGGACAGCAGACAGTTCACAGTAGAGATAGAGTCACGCAGTGCACAGTTACACTGACCATGACACCGTTAAATTTGCCCCATGGTCAATGGTCAGAAAAATTCACCATGACCATCCTAGAGAATTTGAATTTTTGCCATGGTTATCCCGAATTTTTGAAAATATTTGACCATGTCATTTTCGAAGATTTGAGCATGTTTATGGTTGAAAACCTTGGACCATTAGACCATGACACCCGGACATAGGCCAAATGGTCAAAAAAAATCGTAGTCATCTTTGCCCACCCTTCCTTCACTTTGGAATACTGGTCATCTCTTCTAAAAGACCAGATCTTCGATTGGACTAAATCCTCTAATAGGGAGCTAATGTTTTAGCTACAATATTCTGTTTTACACCTTGCAAGGATGTGGAATGACAGCGATCTTTTTGTTTCTTCTGAATCTTGTATTCACAGCCCTCTTCGACTTGGTTAAAATTGTCTGAAAAAAGATTTATGAACCAGAAAAACCATTTTTGGATAAATGTTAATGGCCCGATAGCACAACTATGTTTGATACTTCTTTTCCCTTTGAGTCTTCCTCTGTTGCCCTCCAATGTCCAATTCAGATAGGTCTGCTCTCTTTGTCTGCGCATGTTTATCCAAATCCTATGTATCAGTGATTATGTATTATTGTGGTTTCAGTTAGTGTGACTGTTAATTATAGTTTAATTCTACTCATTACCTTGTTATAGAGACAGGCTTCAACTGCAGTTTTCAATGTAATGACCGATTTGAATTGGGGAGAGACCCTCTGGGTAAGTTTTCCATTTTTTATTGAATCCCTAATAATTTATTGGTAATATTATCACAGAATTTGGGCACTCTTTACAACTACCTATACTAATGTTTGTCGGAGCCAAGAAACATTAAGGAAAGAAAAAAAAGTACTTACAAGGACTTTATAATCAAACATTAGATTTTAGAACAGCTGGTCTTGAGCAATGAGACGAACCAAGTTATGTACTATGTAGAAGTGAAGTAATTTAACTTTATCATTAGCACTTTATTACAACAATGCCTCAATAAATGTATTTAATTTGTAGTGTTGAAATAGTTTAAAACAAGGACTATTCATGAATATGTCAAATTCATGCTCAGGCCCAGACTAGAGTGAGGATCAGTCAATAAATTCGGGCTTGTTGCCACATCAAATGTATGTTCACTTAGTTATTTTCTCAGGACCAGTGGGACAGAGTACAAGAGCATACTGAACATGGCTTAGATTTCACTAAAAAGTGCCAAGATTTTGTTCGAGATAGGATTAAGGTTGAAATAGAATATGCCAAAAACTTAAGGTAAACATTAACACAAAGAATAAAATAAATATTCATGATATAGTTCAAGAATTATTACTTTCAGTTTTTACCCTAAGTTTTCAATTATTATGATCACACAAATTTCTTTTTGGCCCTTGATAGGTGGCTTGCTTAAGCCTCAAAGAATTCAATTCTTATAGGAAGCACTCTTAAATTTGATTACAAGGTATTATATCTGAATTGTTGGAACATTTTACTACTTCATTCTATTCTAAAAGGCTATTATTTCAATGTCATAGCAGAATGATTTATTATTTTATAACAATGCTTAATATTAGCTACATGCACATTTGAGATCAAGGAAACAGAAATATTACATTGTAATTTTTTCAGGGGTCTTAAGAAACGCTACAAACTGAAAAACGCTGAAGATGACACTGCCAAGTAAGTACTAAAATTGCATTGCAAATGTTACAACATGTATACAATTTTCAGTTTTAAAATTTTCCAATTTTTACCTAGAGTATTGATTGTTTTTAAAACATTTTCCATTGAAATCCCATGTAATTACTTTGATTGAATGCAATATCATTGCAAACTACTTTCATTAATTGTTATCCAAATTGTCTGATCAACATGTACTTGATTTGTAGTTCTCATGGGGCCAGGACGAGTATTAAGGAATCTGTTAGGAATCTTAGTAGAAGGTCCAACACCTCCCTTGATGACCAAAAGTAAAAACATTTGTATAGTTGTATCATCACAATATGTGCTGCAGCTACGAAATCATGATCAATTAATGCAGCTAAATGTCTCAGAGCACCTATGGTTAATACCTATATGTTTCATAGACCAGACTGAACTGTTGCAGTGCTGTTCAATCACATAGACTGTCACTCAAATTATATGTCTAGGATTTTTCGGCTATTTGGAATTGGCTTTGCTCTGATTTGGTACTTGTCTTAAGCCTTTTTATGGCTATGCTGTATGCTTACTCAAAAATCCATTAGCTATAATTTCGTGTCTTATCTATTAGATCAGCTTAACATATTTGTCTGGATGTTTGATTCATTTCTAGCTATGCCTTTATGAATGTCCGTCCTAGAATGTTTTTGAAAATGATGAGCTAATACCCTTTTTTTATTTTCATTTGCTATCTTTATGTTCCATTTGCAGATTATTATACTTGCTATCCTTTGTATTCTATGCTATGCATGTATCAAGATCCTCCCAATTCCACTACTTTGTCCCTACTGCATTTCTCATAACCTGTTGAATCCAAAAGAACAAATAATGATTTAACAGCACCGTGAATTATCTTATTATTGCAGTTTAGAATCTGCTGTTCTTACTCTTACTTGCACGTGCCATATGTTCATATCTCAACTTTTCAGTTTCTCTACAATCAAAGCATATAATGTATTTCTTGGTCAACTCGAGCTGATAGCTAGAGATCACGAACTGGTGGCTGAGGGGCTTCAGGAAAAAGTTGCTGAACGGTTAAAATCTATCCACAAAGAAACAACAAACAATAGGAAGAATGTATGTATTCTCAGTATACACAAATTCAAACATGTTTCTGAGGGAAACTAATCAATTTCAAAATCTATCGTTTTGGAAAATCAGGCCAGAATTTGGCAGCTATAAACCAGGTGATACCTTAATACACAAGCTTACATTATCTTCGTGTCTGCTTTTATAACAGTGTTGTTATATCCGCAGTTGTGTAACACAGCAAACCAACTCCAACACGAGTACAAAGAATGGCAGGTCCACTTGGAGAGGGTAAGTGGAGAACTAAATCATGTTTTAAGTAGGATTAGTGAGAGCTTTTTTAAACTTGTCTGACCGTCCACTATGTATTACCAAATTAACCAGCTTAATAAGCTGGTTAGTTTATTATGAATCTTTCTTAAAATCGGCTTTCTTTCGAGGATTTCAGTCTCGTCTCGCAAATGAAATGTCTGATCAAACTTGAATAATATCCTTTCCCATCCTTATTTCTTTCTGGGATGATGTGTATCGCATATTCGCCCCGTCCAGTTTACCTTCATTAACGAGTGTCACATATTCTCTTGTCACATGCATGTGTAGATTATCTTCAGACGGTCTAGAAGATTTATCTTGAGTAAATGTAGCTGATCTAAGATATTGTGGCTATACTATAACCTGGTTGTGTAATCACATGAGAAAAGGACGCACAATTGCGTGTCTTTTTCACTTTCTCTTCCTTCCTTGTCTTTTCCCCTCATAATTACACACATTAAATGTTTACTAAAACTTGTGTGAAAGCAGGAAACTTCAAGTGTTACCTGTCATGCCACGTGGGTCACGTGACATAGATAAAACTCGGGTGTTGACTTGTGCAGTGTATCACCCAGTAGACTAAATACAACTGTGGTGGCAGTACACATTGTGATAACAAGGCGTGTACAGTGGGTGTAGTTGAGTAGGAATAGATAAGAATGTGTAATTGTACACGTCTCTAATTCCCATCCTATCAATCCTGTAGATAATGCTCCTGTTATTGGTCTGACTAATTGCACGTCTAGTACTGTACATTTTACATGTAGTGCAAGCAGTGCATAATTAATTAACGATTTTGTCAAATAAGTTTTGTATGATTAACTGTAAGTGTTTTAAAGTCCTCAAAATATTTGAAATACAGTCTTCTGAGGAAAATTTCTTGTATATTTGTGCCCTGTGCGTTACTTAGAACTGATATTAAAATTTACACAGGATCTATTTGTAAGCTTTCGAACATACACTGTGTTCATGGTCACACTGAAAATATAATTGTGTCTATCACAATAAGTAGCACACTATAAAAGTCTAAACTGCACACAAAAATGTTACGATTCAATTCAATTATCAACACACTGCAACACAATAATCACTCGGTACTAACTACGATCAATGTAAATACACTATATAAAACTTTACTAAAGTACAATAAGCTGGCCATGTACAATTCCAGGTCAAAACTCGTTCAGAGATAAGATCTGTAATTGTCCATAAATTTTGGATAAGTGTGAGCAAGACCTTAAGCTTAGATACATGGAGAGTATTTACCTTAAATTTGAAAAGCAAAGTCTTAATACGCAAGAATGGTCTATTCCTCTTAATATTATGTAATATTTCTTTAATAGGGCGTGTTATCTTTACTGATTATGGACAATTACAGATCTTATCTCTGAACGAGTTTTGACCTGGAATTGTACATGGCCAGCTTATTGTACTTTAGTAAAGTTTTATATATAGTGTATTTACATTGATCGTAGTTAGTACCGAGTGATTATTGTGTTGCAGTGTGTTGATAATTGAATTGAATCGTAACATTTTTGTGTGCAGTTTAGACTTTTATAGTGTGCTACTTATTGTGATAGACACAATTATATTTTCAGTGTGACCATGAACACAGTGTATGTTCGAAAGCTTACAAATTGTCACTGAAACATGAGCGTTTCATTTGGTACAATACTTCGATTCATATTTCTTTGCCGTTTCCCTATCCATTACACAGGATCTTGCCTATTGAAGTCATTCAAAATAAGTAAATAAGCTATAAGTGATCTTGTCAGTATATATAAGGATGTAACAAGTTTACAGATTACATAACACACCGCACCAATGCAGTGTAACACAGTACACTGCGGTTCCTTAGAACAACAAACAACCGTCACAGTGCTTGTTATTTCGAGCAATGATCTTATACTCAGCATTTGTGAGAATCTGTAAATTGTGCCTCCGTCGCGTGTTAGCATGTTTGTCATAGCTGCGGATATGGGTGTATGTGTGTATGTCTGTCCCTAAGTAGTATATTGTAACAAACAAAAGTTTTGCCCTGACCATGACAACTCACCAGGAGGAATAAGTGGTGCAGTTATCAGATATTTGATACTGATAAGCAGACAATATAATATTGTCAGGGCGTGGAAAGTCCCTCAGTACCTGCGCAATTACAACCTTCTTCACTGACGTAACAGCTAGTACTGTTACAATCTATTGGAGCTGGCCATCCTGTCTTTGAGTAGAATCTACTAGGATTTTACCTCTATGAGAAGCTGCTCTGAGATTTCTGAAGATATAAAACAACATCTTTAGTTTTCCCGGCCAAGCCTAGAAGAGTAAGTGTGTGTGTTAAGTATTGAGTATAGGAGCTGAGAATGAAGTCAGCTGTGTTGAATGTAAAACCCAGTAAAACTCTAACGTAGTTGAGTTAGCACCTAATCTGCTAAATTGTACTCTACCAGCAAGGTTCTCTAGTCAGTTCTTCTAATGTACCTGTGTAAGTGTGTTGATATGGTTAGACGAGATACACTCTGTCTACACAATCAGTCTACACACGGCAGTCATGTGACGTGTTTATAAGCTTACACATTGGACTTCTGTTAAGTTATATGATAAAATCGTATTTACCAAAAAACACAATTACTTTTGGAGTAAGTTGTCACTTTTTAATGTTTTTAAGGAGAATTTTAAGGAGTTAAATCTAAAGTTTTCAAAATTGAAGCATGATACATAACCCTTAATAATTGATTCAAATTTAGTTGTTTAATGGTACAACGTAGTTTCACATTCATTGTTACACACAATAAATGTTGAACACACAAATAGAACAACAATTAAATGTTCGCATAGCTCTGTATATTATTCCGTGAGATATTTTTGAACTTGTGGGGCAATGTTTAACACACAGACAAAGGGGTTGCCCTTGAAGCCATAACCTTACCTTTCATTTTATTTAAACTCCCCATTTATTTAAAATGACGGAACCTTAAGTTTAATGAAAAATAAATACCCGCCCTATAATCAAATTTGAATATTTCCTGATATAAACAGTTTAAGGCCCTGAATTTGAGACTAGACGGTTACATTTAAGTTTACAATTATAAGTAATAACTTTATTATGTGAGTTGGAAGTTTAAAACTTGGCTCAGTTAAACATAAAGTTACTTGTCAATACTAGTAATCTATTATATGTTACTATATGTATTCTAATCAGCACTCATGTGACATGTCAATGAGTATAAATGTACCGATATATTCTACCTTACTTTTAATAAAGATTTATCTGTTTGTCATAGAGTATTCATGTACCAATATGTTCTACTTAGAATTAACTATTGGTAGGAATCGTGTCCGTGTAAATATCTGCTCCGTACAAATCATGTAGCTTGGTTAATCCTTCGGCCCACCAAGTACCAACAACATAACACACCCGTTACCAATCAGGCACACCTCTGGGAGTCGAGCTTATTCGAAATGAGGACCTGAAAAAGGCCCCCTCCCTTCTTGAAACCACACTTAACTCTATATCTAAACTGAAACTTTACCAGTACTCTGTTTACTCCTATAGATCGATATTGTGGTGATCTAAGTATTATGATGTTCGTATGGATCTCAAATATATTTATGATATTTATCGATATTTTAAAAGGAATAATCGGTTTGAGTACATGTAATTTGTTTGTATTGAACAGAAACACGAGGAGAAAGAGAGACGGTAATGAAATCAGACAGATATTATCATCATTACTCCATAACAATGGTCTGAACTGTTAACAGTTAGCAGTTTTAAACAAGTAACAGTTCAAGTTATTTCGAGACATTTTACATGATATGAAATTTTGGTTAAGTTTTGCTTATTCTGTTCTCTTTCATGTAGGCATATCAGTCATACAAATTACTTGGATTCGAATTCAGGATCTTCAGAGACTGTTCTCATACCTTATTCGGGATTATTATGACCGGGATAAAGTGGCGAGGTTAGAGCAATTTCGCCATATTTTCCCGGACCACGTTTTTCCCGGTCGAACATAAACCCACCGTAATAATCCCAAGTAAATTCATGTTCCTGAATACTTTTAGTTTCCTTTCATTCTTTTAGTTTCCTTTCATTCTTTTAGTTTCCTTTCATACAACCACATAACAACCAAGCTTACCTGGTCCTCTCCAACGTGATTTTGTTCTCAAGTTCATTCAGCTCAGTCACATCATCTCTTGGAAATGAAGGTGGACCCTTTGGTGCACGTAAGCAATAAGCAATGACAATTAGATATTGAGTTACCTTAGGAGACATATTTACGGGGTACGAAATTCGGGGATTTTCGGAAAAAATCCCCATATTTTCGTACTACCAAAATTTTGACCTCCACTTCAAAATCCCCCAAATTAATTTGTTTGTAATTGGCTCAAAAAGGGTCAAGGGTTAAATTGAGGTGTATTCATCAAATTAGTTATTTTACATGGTCTGTGAGACAAGGAAGAACATTTCTCAGGTACATAGAAAGTTAATTAGTATTAAAATAACTAAGTAAAAGTTACAGGATATTCAGTGCTTTATACATAAAAAACGTGGGTCAGAGCTCAGACAGAACTTCTAAAACAACGTTAAAAAATACAATATGTTAAGTGATGAGTCAGAGATAGTTTTTCACAAAAATAATTTTTATAGGTATAAGAAATGCATAAGATTTTCCATCGAATGACTTGATCAGCTAAACATTGGGTTAAACAAATGGATCTTGCTCCGGAAATTCTAACATCTCAATCGCCTCTGTAATTGCTGATTTCCTAAATCCGATTTTAATGATAGTTTTACCACGATCAGTTTGAAATTTGTAAAATATTTCTACAATCCATTTTGCATGTCTAACATTTAAAGATTATCAAATTTAAAGAAAATTGAGTTTGTTTTTCTAAAATAATTGAAGGTGAAAATGCGCCAATTTAATTCGGGGTACGAAATTTGGGGATTTTTTTAAAAAATCCCCATTTCATTGTCCAACCATTAATTCGATCCCCAGATTTTTGATCCGCGTAAATATGTCTCGTAAGGTAGGATCAGTTGGTCCGCTTTCCCGGCTAAACCTTTAGTACAACCACAGTCTCTTCATTGACTAAGCGCATTACCTTCATTCACCGTCCCCAGTGTCCCAATTTGTATACATCTACTGGGTTGATCTACTGGTTTGACCGTTTACTTGTAGTTGCTACAGAGTAGAGGACGTGAGTGCCTGTGTATTAAATACGAGAAAGTACGTTAATTGTAGTCCTCTTCATGATTCAGGTACAGTAAATATATTGTAGTCCTCTTTATGATTTAGGTAAGTAAATATCTTGCAAACCACTCTGACCTTGGCGCGGTATACCCAAATTGAGAGCCCTAATTCCTTAGATTCTACCTGTAAACGCAATCTACATACATATCATACCTAATCTACGTTGCCTACATTGGCACGTAGAGAGGTCTACAATGCTGCAGATATATCCCTAACACTGCTAAATACCAAGCTTATCTTTAACAAGTGGTGTGGTAGATCCTTATCTTGGTGTGGTAGCGGCTGTAATGCAGCTCTGTCTCAGCCTGAACTGTGTACAGTAACTATGCAGTAACTGCAGTTACATACAACTATTATGTACAGAGTTGCAATATACACAGGGTAGATAGTTTGGTATTTAAATGTAGGTTGTGAAATGTACGTGTACAACTGTGTCATGTGTACAGTTACAAAGTCACGTGTACATTGTACAGTAATGTGTACACTGTACACACACACACACAGAGACACACTCACACACACACACTCACACACACACACACACACACACACACACACACACACACACACACACA
>JH152989.1:71603-96891 GCA_000226015.1 Mnemiopsis leidyi
TGCTTACCTGGAGACGCTGTGTCTGCTACACTGATGAGCGGAAGGAGAGCGAGGAGAGGGGGACTCTCTACAACAAGCTGGAACACTCCCCTGCTCTGTGCTGGTGTGGTCTCCCTTCCTGATGCTCTCCTCCAGCTCTCTCTCGTCCAGGACCACTACCCTCTGGTTCTGGTGACGCTGTGAGAGAGCGTCTATCGTGGTGCCTTGTTTGAGGTGCAGCATGGTAGCCAGATCGTTTAGATTGAAGTAGAGGTTACCCTGGGGAGTTAGGGAGGATTTCCTTCATTGAATCAGTCAGGATGTCATTACATTCTTAATTCATACATTCTTGTCAACATCAATGATCAATACGACATAAAGAGTGTTGCTAAGCTTAGAAAAAAACGATGATCTTATCAATTCGCTTACATGATAGGTTGGATATCATAACTTTTTTGCCAAATTGCTGTTGCAGCCAGCAAGTTACAGTTCGCAGGAATTAAACACCAACCTTTCTATCAGAATTGAGTCCCTGACTCAACACAACATTTTCTTCCTTCAGCTCCTTGATTTGTCTCTTCAACTCCACGAAGTCGGCAAAAGACTTTCCGTCCTTCAATACTTTGATCTCATCTCTGTGTTTATCAACCTCCGCTAGGACGTTTTCAACCATACCTTTTAGTTTGTTCCTATCAGCAACAATTCTTTCAAGTTCTTCCTGAAGTCAGATGGCAATTTTAGGGCTTTCTAGGACGTGCTGACATGGTATAAGCACGCTTTCAGAACATTAAGATGTTCATATTTCATAAGCACACGATTGGCTGAAAAACAGAGAAATTTTGCAAACCATTACACCAATACCAATTAACCAAATAAATACTTAATATACTTATACTTTTAGTGAAGATTTTTCCCACACCTTTTTAACAGCCAGCTCCTTCTCTAGCTCGAGAACCTCCAGTTTCTTTTCTTTAAACCTCTCTTCCATTACAGACCGCTGAGCATTGACCCTCTCGGTCAGTCCCAGCAGTCTCTTGTTGTCGTTCTTCAGGCGCTGAGTCTGCTCAGGGGTCAAACACATAGCCAACTGTCGAGTTTTTGAGATATTTTTAAAGGTCGAAATTACACAAGGTTCGACGCTTAGAGATAAATGGATGATTTATGTTAAGTTATAAAATGGCGAATACCTAGGAAATTAAATTTTGATGTTTTTTAATAAAAAAACAAAAGATAGACATCGCCAACCTTAGCTTTAAGTTCACTGTTTTCTTTCCTCAAAGTGTTGTTCGAGACGACTGCTTCGTCGAGTCGTTTCTTCAACATCTCTGTCGCCAGAGAAGCTGGATCCTGTAATTAAACAAGCTGTTAATCTATCTTTCGGATTTTACCCAGATCCAACTTTTTGAAGTGTAACTGTAAGTAAATTTCTGATGTCGAGACAAGATTCATGAGCAGACAACCAATTAACAAGGCCACATCTACATCTTCAGTATTGAGTAGTAAGCATACATGATATAAAAAGGAAAAGTTAACTCTACAGTCTATATTACACACTCATATGTATAGGAAGCTTTTGCAGTCTAAAAGTATAAAGTGTACAAAAGCAAGGATTCCGGTTGTAAAAATGTTCATCCATCAAAACTAAAAACCTACTTGAGCAGGAATTTCGCGGTCTGGCATGACTAGAAACCTAATTATGAGCTGTGTTAAAGCAAGCTAAAATACAATATTCAACAGCAACCCACTTCGACACGCAAGTTTAACATCGTGATTACTATTACCATTGTTTGGACTCGCAACATGGATTACATGATTACATAAGCAATCAATGTTTTCGTTAAGCAGGAGAATAGTCCGCTTAAAGATGCAGAAAGCGAGCTACGCTTATAAACAAATCAGAGTCCAGCAACAAGCATGAGGAAGGTTACAATTGAAATTGTTTACTCTCAGACCACAAGTCTGGCTAATAAACAATAAACAAAACCTCTGAGGGGACGGAACATAAACCATACAACAACTAGGAACCACCTCTACCGACAGCTACACAGTAAACCACATCACCTCGACACAACACAAGAGCTGAGTAGCGAACAAGAAGTCCACTTATAACAAGATGTTTAAATCTGCTGCCCCTTGGTCATCCTGCACGGCAACAAACATTTCGCGTGCTGGTGCGCCGAGTTTAATAAATCTTAACAATTGCTTTTTAATAGTTGTGTAACAATGAACAAAATAATCACGGTCACACGTGCGGGTCATGAGATTGGGGAGCTGAGATTCACGGACTGTTCTCGGCTCCCGATCGTGCAGGGGCAGGGGGAGGGACGAGGTAAACCGTAAACGTGAACATTTTGAAATACTAGACCTGTGAGAGGTATATTTGTCGGAGGGTTTTAGAATGAAATTGAGCGCTGGTTGGAGTGTCTCAGTAGCGGAACGCTATGGTGACATGGTACTTGACTAAGCAGTTTAAACAGGGGGAGCATTTCAACTTCGAAGTATCTTTTTTGCCAAGTCAATCTTATGATTGTTGAGATTGAAGCGTCTATAAGCTATTGTCTATTCATCATCGCATGATTATGAAAAACCCGCTAAATTGCATATTCGCATTGACAATAAATCTGATTAACAGTTAATTAACGTTATAGAAGTGGTAAAATATAAAACGTAGCGATGGTGGTCACGTTAATAAACGGTTTGGACGTTTCTGCTCAGGTACATGACTAGATGAAGGTAGTGATACTATCAACTATGCAACTATTTACGGGATAAGTGCCTTTTTATAGGCAGATTAGCCGAAAGTGCTTTGGGGGACGAGATTTGAGTTCGTAGATAAAACAAGTGGGACAGCAAGATAAAAGAAAAAGAGAAGGGGAGTAGAAAGGGAGAATAGAAGCGGTTATAGAGAACGGCTTTTTGGGGAGGTGTCTCGAATTTTAAACCCCATTTTCTTTAATGTAATGCTACTTTGTTCTTGGATGTCAATCTATGTCCTCACTCCTCTGGACCATGTGAGAGTATTTCACTACCGAGAACTAGAGCATGGACCATAATTTTTGAGAAATGAGGTGTTAAACCTTCGAAAATCGGAAACACCTCCCCGCGCAAATACGTTCTCTTTTATATGAGGAGACTGAAAAGACTAGTTACTCAATGATTAATGATTGTTGTCGGTATATATACCTAGTTGTAGCGATCATAATGCTTACTTGTTTTGCACAAGAAAAATCCTCATTATGATGCAGGTGACTAGAAAAAGTCCTACGTTTGGACAACCAAGAATTGTGCCTATTCACTTAATTCCACGATTTCTAAGTCAAACACAATTCCAATTTTCATAAGTAACACAAGTCATTGGCTCAACAGAAAGCAAATAGATCATAGAACAATATGCAAGATTGCAGATCTATAGGTGATAAGAAAATCAGCAATTTGAGATGTCTCGAACATAAGTTTTAATTACACTGTATTTCAATGACCAAATGTTACCTGTTTTGACAAGCTTATAGTCATTATCATACATATCAGATAGTACAATGAAAGTATATGATATTATGATGAAGTAATAGTCACAAGCTCAAGTTAATTTCTAAAGGCAAAGCGTGAAGAGTGCGCTGTAATAGTGCAGTAGTTC
Source organism: Mnemiopsis leidyi (assembly GCA_000226015.1). Taxonomy (NCBI): domain Eukaryota; kingdom Metazoa; phylum Ctenophora; class Tentaculata; order Lobata; family Bolinopsidae; genus Mnemiopsis; species Mnemiopsis leidyi. The sequence continues at coordinate 75,217 of JH152989.1, forward strand.
TGATCTTGTTGCAGTAAGTTTAAATCACGATGAAAAGTACGATTATACGAACATGTAACAATGTATCTAAGACCTGTTAATTCAGAATTTCAATAAAAAGTGTATAAAGTGCTTATCACATACGGGTGGCACTTGTGGAGAGGAATTTGAATGAATTATGCTACACCGAATCTTCTGTCACTTAATCACTCAACCGCTAAGTGCTTACTTGAGGACAAATCTTGAAAGAGCTTTTAAAGGTACAATTTTGTGCAATATTTAAGATCCGAAAGCCAAGGCTGCGGCATAAAATACCATCCAAAAACTTTAATTTTAAACCTTTGCTATAATTTCGCATGAATAATCAGTACACTGATTTATGTACTTGTTGATCGGTATGAACGGCCTTTTAATGTGACTCTTACCGCAGCAGTAGTTTTAGGTCTTTCCTCCTCTTCCATGTAGTCCTCCACAACGATTTCTGCCATGGTGATATTAACAAAATGTAGCGATCACAACTAAAAGTATCAAATACGCCTTGTAAAACTAGCACACGATAAAAAGCTTATCGACTATTACAGTAACCGTAAACTTATAAATGCCAGCAATCCGCGCAAAGCGTAACTCCGATTTTAAATTCCGCTCCGTTCTTTGATTAAGCGGATCTCTGTAAAACGAGCATGCCTGCGCTAGTTTTTACGTCAAGTTCACATTCCCTGCCCGCAGCCACCTGACCGAGGCGTTACGGACGATCTGCTTTGACAACAAGTTACAATTTTAACAGAAGATTCTCGGGTAAGCAGCCCTGAATAGCCGAACATATATGAGAGAAGCATTATGAATTTCTTAAATTCATAGAATTATAAATGATAATTGAGCTTATAACGCGGTTTCTGTTTAAGGGAAACGATTTCTAATTTTTCTTCATAAATACAGTGAGGAGGTTTTCACAGAAGATTTTAATCTCTGCTTGCTTTTGTCGAGCAGAAATTGCGCTCAAAAATTTTCACAGCTTTTAACACGGGTACAGATAATTAGACTGCCTCAGCATAAATTCTTAAAAAATTTTCTTCCAACAATGGTGGAGCAAATTTCATAGCTCGGTATCTTATAAACTAAACTGCTCAATATATCATTGTCCGCGGTTATCAACATGTGCTAAAGTTTGGCACTGAGGTTTTGTTTAAAGAAAATATTACCCGCCTGTCTAAAGATTTTAAATCGGCACGTGCTTAAAATCAAAGTTTAAAAGTTTATACATCATCATTGTAATTCTATTTGTATTTTGACAGGCTTCTGTAAAGCAAAACCTATCCCAACAGAGCATGTGGATTACTTTTTTGGTCTGCATATTGAGTTTGTAACCGGTTAAAAAGTTCAACAAGTCTACTACAAGTCACTGCAGTCAGGATGATAAAGGAGGGGGGAGGCCGTGAGGGGGGCGCGGGATGTTATTTCGAGGGTGGGGGTTATCCGTTGGACAACCCGATTAAGTGTGTTACCATTGGCATAAAATTAGAATCAACATCTGTGTCTGTAGTCGACATTAAAGCAAAAAGCTGAACAATACGCTTATGAAGCTCAACCGAAAAACACATACAAAGATAAGAGTTAAGACTCAAGAGTCGAGTTTACATTTACAATTACTTCTGGTATTCTTCGGTATAAGATCTTGGACCCATTTGAACTAAGGATCATAAAGATGGGTAATCTCGACAAAATGCTAAACAGTAAACAACGCGCCATTTTTATTTCGATTTACTGACCACCTGGCGATACACAAACTTGTTCCAACGCTTGAATTAACGATAGCTTAGCCTTTCCAATAGCAGGAACCTAGCGATAGTATGAATATGAGTATATTGTTTGAAAAATAAAATAAAAACCGAAAAGTCTGAATGATTTGAGAGCATGTCCCTGGGCAGCACACAATGATAATATGATCGTGACCCAAACCAACATCACGACACATCAACATGATAAACGATGAAGCATGCTATACAACAGAGCAACCCTCATGTAATTCATTAACACACGGTCCTGCTTCACTAGCCCAGTGTTGAACTATAGCTGAGGTAGCTGGATGTTCGGTGTTGGTGTGTTCTAGCCAATCTGAGGACTACATTTGTTGGAGCACCCCCCACAGGACCACAGGTATATCATGTATTGTAAGAAGAAAAGCGTGGCCGCTGGCCAAGCATGAAGAAATTGAGGGTTTTACTGAGTACTATGTGGACTTGTGGAGTTAATATAATTTGCATTTTTGCAAGCAGTGGTAAAATTTGGTCAGGCCCATCTGTGGTTGCTTTATTTGTCGAAAATTAAGGAAAATCGAAATAATTGGATTTATTGGATACACTCCCATTATAATTTACGATGTTTGTTTGTGTAAAACTAATGCACGGATTTATCTTCATTGAAAGGATCTCCTCCATAGTTTTCTATGAGCCATTTACCGGGCGCTGCGTGGCTCTCTCTACGAACCAAGCTCCTCAGGTGATGAGACAGTTCTTTATTTCAAAGAATCATCGATTCATAAGCTTGGTCGGATCGAATGAGAGCCAGAAAATCCAAATATATCAATATGAATCACATATAAGTTGATATGAGTAAAATCAAGACCATTGGCCGATCACAAATTTACCATAATGCTCATGTTTCAGCTAAACTTGTTTAAACGTTGTTTGAATACAACGAGTACTAGGTTCCGATGTTAAACTTGATTAAACTTTAAATTTTCGAGAGCTCTGATTGATTGTGGCTATTTCTAAAACTATCTTAAACTTAAAAATGACGGATTGAAGAAATAAAAATTTAAAGTTTTAACTCTGCGACGCGATCACGTGTGACGATGTCCCTGACCAGTGACCATAAGGATCTATATGATGACAAATCAGAGCCATTCACAAGAAAAACTTTGAATGATCCGAACTTTTTTTACCTTGGAAGTTGGACCCTCTGACACTACTTGATGACCAAACCAAGAATATTTTGAATTTCTCGCTTGACCAATCACCTAACGTGTAAGAAAGCAGAGACAGAGTCCAGCTCGGATTGGTCGGATGCGAGACAAGCAAACTTTCTCTCTTCATCAGAATTTTACGATCATAGTCACTTCCATCCGTGACCAACACCTGAAATTAATCATGATCTTTCTCATGTCATAGCTGCGTATAGTGGATGAGAACATTTCTATCTCACGAGAGATGAAAAATTGAGAAAATGACCTATCAAAAGTGCAGGATGAGCTCCGCAAGCAAGGTGTTGTAAAATTGCAGCCGTTTTACATAGAAGCTGGTATGTTTCTGGAGTTGACGCAGGATGCTTATTGATAGTGATTAGCCCGCACACCTTGCAGCTTTCTCCTGACTCTTGGGTTCATTTTAACGTACAGGATATCGTTGAGTAGTCATGGTGTATTGCTATCTTCTCTCCCTATATCTTCTCGAGGTGTATTGCTATCTTTTCCCTCTCGATTTAAGTCTTTTTTTACTGCTGTTTAAATGTATATTCCGCCTTCTCCGTTCAGTATATCTTGTAGTTTCTACTAAAAGTAGAGTTAATTAAGATCTGAGTTCCAATTTCTGGACTTTTCTAGTATCAAAGAGGAAGTGGTATAGACTCAACCTTGCAAGAATTCATCAGCTGACCCTTAACCTACTGTTGCTAAGCGCGACATTATTTCTATCTAAAAATGGGCCGCAACAATATCTCACTATATAAACAATAAGTTTACCAGCTACCATGCCCTTGGCCCCATAATGCTAATCTCAGATCCGGGATCCCTTAAGATAATGATCGCAACGCAACCCTAACGCTATCTTGCTTAACCTATACACAGAAATAGGTCATACAATGAAAATATTCACAGCTGATAACTCTCTAGCTTTCAATAAACAATCAAGAAACAACGTCTAAGTTATAAGAAATATTATTGGATGCATAGTAAAAAGGAACCTAGAATGCTAAAAATTGGAAGTTGAATCTAGTGTTGAAGCACTCGTTTACTGAAGCGAAATGATTTTTATGACCGGCCACAACAGAATGCATGTTGAGCAATCAAAATCAGGAAATAAATGGACGAATATGCTTAGTGCTACTTAAAATGTCTTTAGTCATTATTTCCGATTCTTACCACATAAAAATATTTCCTGGCGATATTATCAAGTCCTAAGCAGAAAAATAATGAGATAAATTGACAATAAACCACAAATCAGGATATTTGTTATATTGGTTATGCAACAAACGGATAAAATATGATGAAAATTGATTATAATGACAAAAAATAATGGTCCACTACGGTACTTGGACTGAACCACGACAATAAATTTTCAGCCACGACTATACATTTTCAGCGACAGATGAATAGTGTTTTGTCGCTGAACAGTCCGCTACTTGAACTGTACTGCTCCTTGTACTGTACCGCGGTTGAGTAAGTAAATCATCGAAAGCAGGAAAGGCCATGACGGATAAGAACAAATTACGAGCAATATTATACTTATCCGAGGAATAACAAGATCTGTTCCAACTCCTATCTAGCAGTGATACAATAGCAGGGCCGTGTCTGTGTCTTCCCCACAACAAACAAGTTACATCGCTTGTTAAGGGTGATTAGCTCTACAATACACAAGCTTGTTATGGAGGACACATCAAGATGGGTACTTGTTAGCCGACGTACATTGCCTAATAGTTTTGCTTTGTTACTTGTTACTGGGGCCGTGTCGAGCTGGCCCGGATTAGTGAGTTTCAATAGCTGGGAAGAACGTGGAGGGCATTATCATAGTCATTGGGGAATAACGCGATTTTTTTCGGAAAAGGTGATTGTTTTTCAAACTTTTAGAAAGGTTCCGCAATTATTCTTAAAGTTGACTGGAAAATGCTTTCCGAGAAAATAAAATCTCGAGGCAAGTAGGTGAAAATAAGATCGTTGACCTTGTGAGCGTTCAATATTTTGCTCAAGAACAACGAAAAAGATTGGAAATGGCACATTGATCTGCGAACCTGGACAAATCATCCCAATTCCCTAAACAACTGACGCCGATTTCAAATCAAATTGCTTCAGTTAATGATCCAGTGAGCTTGAATACAAAGATACAAAATCCTTTCTACATATACCACCCAACGAACCGGAATGGTGATTCATTCAATTGTTTTTTGTTCCCATATCGTCTGTCAGACTACCATGCAGCTGCAGTGTGGCATATCCCGGACTGTCAATAAGTTAAACCTTCTAATGGCTATCTAAATGACAACTATAAACTGTAACCGACACATGGTGCCCAAACCGCACCTCTTCATCCTTCTCAACTACATGTCGGAATAGTATAAGTGGGGACCAATGATCTCGACTCTGCCTGGAGCATCATGTTTACTTGAGGGTGGGGAGATGGTTGGTGACCAGGTTCTTGCCCTTGTTGTCATGTTTACTTGAGGGTGGGGAGATGGTTGGTGACCAGGTTCTTGCCCTTGTTGTCATGTTTACTTGAGGGTGGGGAGATGGTTGGTGACCAGGTTCTTGCCCTTGTTGTCATGTTTACTTGAGGGTGGGGAGATGGTTGGTGATCAGGTTCTCGCCCTTGCTGCCGATCGTTCGTGGTCGCAATTGTACGTGATCAGTGCTGTGATTTGGTATTTACGTAATAAGTAATCTGATTTGTAGATAGAGGTTAAATTTCTATCGACATCTGGTGGTCAAGCTCATAACAATACAGTCTAGTTATAAAGTACAACTGCAACTAATCGATGCCTGGTGTAAAAAGGCCGTGGTTCTATCGAGCATTCTACTTGTTACAGGCTGTTGCAGGCGGTTTTACTCAACTTCAAGCTTCTAAGCTAGCTTAGATTTATATCCTGTATTGTATCCTTTGCTTCGTCAGACATATACCGAACTAAAGCTTTCTATTCCTGATAATTAGGATCACCTGGGTATTATCACTGCCTATTTAAATTTTTATTTACAAATTAAACTGCGGATTCCAACATGCTAAAGGAGTTTGGACCTTCTAGCACTACTTTGGTGATTGGTCAACATCCATAAAATTTAGATGTTTAAATCTATTCAATTTGTTAAGTTGAAACATTTGAAATCAGATTAATGAATATGACTTTGGCCCACAATTACTTCAAGAATTTTTTTTGCAAGAACCCTGGCAACCAAATTAAACTTCAAAAGCTGTCTATAATAAAGAAATAACCGATGCAAGCACCCTTGCAAGTTGTATCTATTTATCAATTTTCACATTAACTGTAGAGATTAATGGAGGACAGTGCAATGATTTCTTTGTAAAATTAAGCCGAACACCACTAACTACTGACTTAGTTACGAAGACGGAACAAACAAGGCGAAAAATGAAATGTATTTCCATAAAAATGTAAACCTTGACAAATCCAGAACTGATCTTCATCGCCTGATATTCGATCCAACGGGTTCTTTGAATTCAGCAATTGAATTAACAACCAAAAGTAATGAATCCGGAATTTTAGTCGGCAAGAGTGAATACGTCCGTAACTGCTTCACAGTTAAAATTCATTCAATTCTGAGTCTACGTCGAAATGCTTAAAGCATTCAATATCGTATGAAGCATAACATCTTGCACTTCTATGATAATATGTGCTCTACAATTAGTGCTTTATCAAGCAGCACACTTGGAATTATATACTATCAGCAAGGAAAACGTAGCATTTCAAGGCTCACTTGCGCTGGAGAGTTGCTTAGCAAGTATTGATTAAACCGATTGACATTCCGGATTAGTCTATAAGTTGTGACGTAGCTGCCGTTGTTGTTGTGCTATTGTTTACATTTCATGATATTGTTTGCACGATGTTTTTAACAAAGGTTTCCCCCACTTCTGCTTGGCAGATGTCCCCGTCTTGTCAGTTCGAGTTTGCTCCCTTTACCCTGGACCTATCGGGATTCGAAAAAGAAAACAGCTCCCAAAAACACGTTACTTTTGGTCCTTGGGGCGATTCCACGAACTCGAATTCAAGGTGATGTGAGAATCTGGTGATGTTGTATTTAAACACTCGTCCTAACAAATCTATCTTTATGCGAATATAGTGGCAAAACTCTTGTTAAAATTCCACATATGCAACAACTTGGTAAGCAACAGCTTGCGTCCGAAAATGTTGAATGTTGTAGAGAAACCGGGTTTAACTCATGTTACTGTGCAGATGCTGGACAAAAACGCCCAAACGAGGAAAAAAGAACTCGAGAAGAGGGAAGAGGAGACAATCTTCTAGGAAGATTCATCAGAGGAGAAGAATGACAGTGTCCCTAGATACCAGGTGACGATATAGAAGTTACACGAACAAATCGCATTGGTTCTAAGCTGTTCACAGTCCTGGTAAAAATATTAGGGTGAACGTTATTCCTGCTATAGCAATGTTATACGAGGTTCTAAACTAACCTTTAAAGCTATGATTGTTGGGGATAGCAGATTTTGAGCGTCCACCGAGGCCGATCTTGTTCTTGATTTGATGTCGGATGAGAATCCTGAAAAGGTATTGCTAAGTATTATACCTCGACTTAAAAAAACAACTTTGATTCGAAATTCGAAGAATAATAATTATTAGCTCGCTATAAATAAAGCACCAACCGATTTTCTGAACTCTGATCTCCGGATTTGACGGAACTTTAAAGTTCATCCTTCTGAACTCGACTGGTGTCCGGGTACCCTCACTCAATCTTCTCATCTACAAGTAAAATTCTAGATTTATAAAAAGCCTTCTCAAAAAAATGTAATTTTGTCATGACAGTACGCCAATAAAAATATAAGTCACATCTATATGTGTTGCAGTAACTATGATGTCAATTGTCAATTGACGTTGCGTGTAAGCAAAAGGTCACAATATGATATAAAACGTGACTTGATTGCCACTAGCTGGTGATCCATCCGAAATTCTATTCATAGTGCCAGGCCGGCACACAAATCTCACAACAGACAATGCGCAAAACTGACAATATTATTCCGATCAGCGATGAGCAACCAATCGAGACTTTCAGAAACCACATCGCTGTATTTATTTGATAGGCCAGTAAAGTACAAAATTTTAAGGATTGACGACTTAGATTTAAAGAAGCACATTCAGGAGCCTGGCGCCATTAGAAGTGGATATGTGACCGCGTCATAGGAAAACTGCATGTAGACATAAGCCACCATTATAGCATTATGTTGGGTAAAGTCAGGATATATGTAATTTTATAATGATGAGCGATATAATGTAGATATGAGTTTTAAACTATTTCAACACTACAAATTAAATACATTTATTGAGGCTCTAATGATGTAATTAAACGAAGAATTCAAGCCTTAATTATCTGTGCGTTTCTCTTCTGACCACCAACATCATCTTTTAGATATGATCATATCACTTTTAAGGAATAAGGGGTGATTTGTAAGAGTACTTCATGAGACTTATATCAGTTATTTATACACTCATGCCATATTTGGTAATGGACATTCATTTTCCGGATGATTTCCAGAGACTGTATCACGGAGACTCATCTTATTCTTAATTCTTACCGCCAACAAAAAGTATTTTCACGAATTGCATCTTCTTGAGCAAATCTATCATTAACGACCCGTTCTAAATTCTTGCCAGTTGGCTCAAACGGTGGCCAATTTCTTGATGAACAGCAATGGTTAGCTTATACAACCCAGCTCACTATTGTTATTATGATTCTTCACCCAAAAATGTTATTTTCCAGGGGGATTCTACGCAATGAAATAACACGTTATTGACATGATAAATTTGAATAATCAATGCACTTGAGTCGTATGAACTATAAGTTCGTGAAAAACAGTGGTAAATCCTAAAATCATTGTAAAGATTTATTGAAGTAATAAATTTATTGAAGTAATAAACTGATCATTCAGGTCAGTTTCGTCCTTCCCTTCGTCCTACCTGGTGGACTACAAGCGACAAAAGCAAGAGCAAGCAAAGCGTCTGATCAAGAAGAAAAACAACGACTCAGCAGCAACCATAGGTCCGTAAGTCAAAACTGTTTTCTTCTCGTCCAGCTAATACATTAGGAACTATAGGGCTGTGATTCCTGAATAGGCAAATTGCTTACCGCTAATCCATGCTGAACAGAACACAATTAAAAACCAAACGACCATTTCCAGTTCAACAGTGTACAACTAAAATAGAAAATTAATCGATTAATCCACACGATTTTGACGAAAATAGAGTGATTCAATGGAAGATATAGATTAAAGATACATGCCGCCCACGAAAAAGCAAGCAACGTCAAGAACCATGAAATTTCCAGCTCCCTTTCAACAGTTAACTTATCGAAGCATCAAATTACATTTATAGAAAGTTTTACATGGAAAAACAGGAATTACGGCTCTTGGCTTTAAATATTAAGAGCTTGAGAGCCAGAACTGACTGCTTGAAACAATCTCGCGGTGGAAAAATTTCTGGATATCAAATTTGAAATTCTATGTGATTTTCTCTTCCATCGCTCTCATTCCTTTTGTACCGAACATATCGGTTGTCTTTTTCTGACATGCACAATCACAGCTGACAATGGAAAATAGAAATGACACGGTTTACTCTAGATCAGACTCTAATTCTGTATTCTATGAGAGCTAATATTACTTTTTAAAACGGAGCTTCCAAGTTATGAAGGAATCGCAGCAATAAAGGAATCGCTCGCCCAAATAATGTAAAACCAGTGCGCATGCCAAACTAGCACTTTTGGCGCAGAAGGTTTCTGTCCATCTTTTCTATTTTTTATCTAAGAGCTATGTCTGTCATTTATAATAGGTCACGGCTCCCCGATGAGCTGCAAATTGAACACAATCTTCATATTATATGGCACAAAACCTGTTTTTAGTTTCTATCTCTTTCTGTTTCGACGCAAGTTCCTCCTCCAATTTGCACACTATTTTTGGTCCTTTAAGGACCTCGGGTATTGGTTGGATACCACAACTCATGTCGTCAAGATATAGGAGGGGCAATATTTTTGAACCCGGGTAAAAATTTGACGAAAAATGGACTGAGCACGGTCTCGTGGATGTCCAAAAATTTCTAGGTCTTTTTTTGGGGTGATGCGTTTTAAGGATTTAGAATTATAGTCCTCAAATCAGTTCATTTTGAGACATTACGTCATTACGACTAGGACTTACAATTAAAAACGTCACGTGCGACAGTCTATTTCAACTCTCAAAGTTTAAAAACGACCATGTAGTTTTAGAGATCACTTAGTGCACCGAGGAAGTCTAAGAATATTGGTTCAAATACGCCTGTTTGTCTGTTGTACCATAGCATAGGTCGACTCTCAAACGACCGCTCGATCATCTTAAGAGTCTGCATTAATAGCGCCAAGTTACGAGTACTGTAGTACGCTGAAGCCTGAAGGTTGCAAAGCAACTCTAGATGTAGTTTTCGAGGTTACTAAGGATACCAGAAAACTCCTTGAAACTTTACTTAAACACGTCTGTTGTTAAATACGTCTGTTGTTATATTACAAATCTTGAAATTTACGAAAGTGGTTAAGATCAAGATCTGCTTTAGTGTTTTTCATATATAGCTTTTTAACATATAATATAGCTTTTTCAACCATCTTACCTTCGCAGTGAGAAGTGTGATCGTGGTGTCGTGGTCAAATATAAAGTTGTTGAAATAGTACAGTTAAATTTACCACTGCGTTTCCCTTGTTACAAGATTAACGTCCTCACTCGTCCTATTCATCACAAATTTAGCAGGTGGTCCCCGCCCTATTTTGATCAGATTTTCACATATTAAATTTGTCAATTTAATCAAACATAAGCTGATTTAAAATTAACCTGCTGTGAATTTCCACGTGACGTTTTCAGGGGATTTTATTGAGGGCCTTTAAATTCAAGATTTCTTAAAATTAAATTGTATCATCAATCAAAGCGCGACCGTATCGTCTTTTTCTTTCCTCGAACAAGCTCATTTCAAAAATTAATTAGGACAGCGGCATAAGGCCGTTACGGTGTCGGAGATCTCAAGCCAGCCTTTATATGCTTGGCCGCTTGAACAGTGACATTTTCATTAATTCTTTGACTGTAGCGCTTTAGGAATATTACGTAGTATTAGGTACAATAAGTATAACAAGTAGGTCAGTATTTCACCAGACCAGTATCAAGCCAGTTTCACGCTGACACATATATGTCCTTATACGACATGATTTGAAATTATTTCTAGGACAAATACCGAAATAAAGCAATTTTTAGCACCACGGTTAGGAGCACTGCAATTTTTAGCCCCTGCTTCTAACAATTCTCGATCTTCACATAATTTTCAGAGGCTAAAGTAGGGGAACTATTACTAAGGAAAAGAGTGGAGAAAGAAGGCGATGATTTAGGGATTTGATGAGTTTGACAGTGTGTAGATGGATGGGTAAGGAGAAAGATCTAAAAGTTTTCGAGGCCGGGGCCTGACGAAAGAATAAGGGGGGGGGGATAGTATGGGGTGCGGAAAAACGAAGTTAGGGTCTGACTTCTAAGGAAATCAAAGGTTTAAGAATGTTGTGAATTAGGTATGAAGACTGTGAAGTGTGAGGCAATTCACGGTCCATGTAAGCACCGTGAGGCGTGAAGGGCAAATTATTGGGAATAGGGGAGCGAGGACTGAGGAGTGTGGCTTTCCGACAAGGAGTGGGAAAATCAAAAAATTTGGAGGTGAATTGAGTATAACTGACAGAGTTCTAAAAATTTAGAAGACTGCGGAGCGGTAAGGGCGCGAAAAATTGGTGAGCGAAAAAGTTTTATTGAACATTGGGCGAGTTGCCGAGTTCTGTCAAATTGTGTAGGTAGAGTCCATACTAAGACAGCTAGACAGTGACAAGTTATGAAGTGAGCTCACGTCTAACAACAAACGTTGGGAGTTTTTTAATTCTTTTTTTGTCCGAAGTCTTAAATCTCCCTAAATTATCCGTTGTGATTGTATTTGTAAATGCTTCGATATAACCAACAACTTCTATTAGTTTCTTAGGTTTAAACATGATTTACAGTTGCAACGCTTTTATTTTAAGCGACGGCGGCCACGTGGTCAATTCGATTGCGCGAAATTTACCAGATTTCGATCTATGCAGAAATTATAAAAATGTTTGTTTTGGTTTGATTAAAGTGGTACAGGTTAGACAAATCAACATTTTTAAGGTTTAGAATATGAACCCACAATATGAATGGCAAAAACTGTTAACGTAGGTTTTCTGCATGGTTATGGGCTTTTAAAATTAGCAGTCCACACCGATTAACACCAGTTGATAACGGCGGCTGCGTGGCTGAGAAACGATCGGACGCGGCGGTTAGCAGATCTGATGATCTAAGATATGTATTTACATTACTGCCATCCGGTAATCAGCAAAATCCTTACATTAAAATGACTCAGATCATGATCACTTTAGCTATATCAAACTGCTGGAAATAAGCGGCTGTAGCCTGTAGCCTGCAGGTTCTAGTCCTATTAATAAACCATGGAAACATTCACATGTGTAGCTCAATTCTTAGTTCTATAGATCTCCTCCCTGACTATCCATCCATGGATGGATCTATGTATGATGTGATCGATGATGTACTTAAGATCCCTGATGATCACCCTGTAAGCTAGAATACACGGAGCCAAGTTGTCGGCCACTGGTTATTGACAAATAAGAATTAGTTGTTTATCGAATTTTTATATCTGTCTCGTGAGGAATATGCGAACTTTTCCGAAAACTGCTTTCTATTAGCTCTATCATTATAGCATCAGCCAGACTTCGATTAAGGATAAGTCTTGAAAACTTGCACATGCTTTTATATCCAAAACACCTAATTTATGAATCTAGGTAAATCATCAACAATTTAGGGCAGATGAAAATGACAAAGATTCTGTGGCACATTAGCCTACTTCTGGTTTTCCTCCCTCCAAATTTGGCGTCCCGTCTATCCGGCATGTTTGTGTCTGTGTCTGAGGAGTATCAAAATATAAAACTGACCCGTACTAATGGAACAGATCCACTTTCCTGGATGCAAGGCCATCTGTACAGAGTCGGGCCGGGAATTTTACAGCATGGAACATACAGGGTCAGTAACGTGATGGATGGCTTGGCAAAGGTTCATGGATGGAAATTCAATGGGGGTGGAGATGTGCAGTATACAGCAAAGATGGTTAAGACCAAGATTTACAACAGAACGATGGAAGAGGGAAGCATCACAGCATTCTCCATGATGGGAAAACCTGAGCCTGAGTTTAAGAAATGGTGGGAAATGAGCTTGGAGCACGCCAATCTATTAATGCATATATTGCTAGGAAAAGACTACTCAGACAACACAAACATCGCTGTATGGGACCTTGACATGGGTCAGAGCGTGACCCTCACTACTGAGTCCTTTAACACGCACCAAGTTGTTCCTGACACTCTCAACTACCAACGGCCCTATAAGCTTCCAGGAAGCGAATTTTCAATTTATGAAGTTTCGGAAATGTCACTCTTCTCCGCTGCCCACTTTTCAAAACATCCTGATGATGGAACAAGTTTTAATTACGTGGCAAAGATGACAGCCAGTTGGTATGCACCTTGGAGATTCAATGAGGCTAGATATGAATTTTTCCAGTATATCCCTCTAGCAGACGGAACAATAAATAAACGCAAGGTAGCATCAATCGAAACAAGTAAAGATGACATGAGGATAATCCATCAGTTTGCCATAACAGAAAACTTTCTGGTGGTGCCTAGGTGGAACTACAAAGTTAACATAGACACAAGCTTGTTTTCGCTTTTTGAATCATTGTCAAAGATGGCATGCATGTGTGATGTCTTTACTTTTGAGTACAACAAGACTGCCTACGTGGACATCATGAACATTAAAACCGGAGACATCGTCCATTTTGAGCTGCCAATCCAAAAGGCAGTACATGGAATTAATGCATTTGAGAGAACAAACTCAGATGGTCATTTGGAGATCGTCATGGACTTCCCTTGTGCGACCGATGTAAGAGCCTTAGATCTCAACAAGCATTGCCTGTTTGACCTTTACGACTTAACAATCTTGGAAAATCCGGATTATCTCTATCAAGAAATACCTTGGGACACTACCATACGGAGATTTGTGTTCAACATGAACACAAAGGGTAAGCCCAAAATTGAACCTTTCCCCCAGTCCTGGCGTCCACAAGACTCCCTAATAGAATTCCCATTCATCAATAAAGATTACAACGGGAAACCCTACTGCTATGCCTACTTCCAACAGTGGCACTTCAAAACAGAAGATATGGACCTGATGAAGTATAACATGTGTACAAAACAAGCAATAACTTGGCACGAGGCCAACAAACACGTCCTCGAACCTGTGTTTGTTCCACACCCTGAAAAGAGAGGGGAAGACGATGGGGTGATTGTTGCTCAGGTGTACGACTCCAAAAGTGGGGAAAGTGAACTTTGTGTGTGGGATGCGAAAGACCTGAGACTGCTGGCGAGATATGATAACCAAGTCCGAGTTCCTTACACAGTGCATGGAGACTGGTTTGATTAGGATCTGCTACTCTGGAAAGTGACGGTGATGGACGTGCATACCAGGATGCGAATCATTAAGATGTAGTTGCTAAAAAACCTCAGAATTCTCGGGAGTAGTCGTTAATTTTTATTATCAAGTGACAGCGCTTTTTATAAATTGACTGGTGACTGGTCATCAGGTAATATCTGGCTGATCCTCACAGCCATTGGTTAATTGCCGTCACATGATGAACAAATTTTCCGACTTCTTTCCAAGAATTCTGACTTCCACTAACAGATTATCTATTTTTTTCGTGAACAAATCAACAAATCGTTTAATTTTACAAGGTTTTCCAGCATTGCGCGGCATATCCTCAATTCTGTTCTTTGATTTAACACTTTTATCACGACAAAGCAACAATTTGGCTCCTACTTAATCATTCGCCAGCGCAATCGAACTTTTTGGCTCTCACTCCCCTACTGAAAAGTAAAGATAATTTCAGTGGCACTGAGAAGGATGGCTACTGCGGTTCAACTTATATCAAATTGAGTCGCTGACCACTGCAGAGTTGATGATCCTTCTTACACTTTTCATGGTAAAAGTTTACTTCAATAAGACCATTGGCCAGCTCAGGACTAAAAAACTGCCATTTTTGAATTTTATAACCTGACACGTGCGTATAAGCACTTTTTGAAACAGGCAAATCAGACATATAGACCATGATTTTTGTCATTTTTTGGTCTTTCACGACTTTAATTTCGATTTTTTTTTCACGTGGTACTGTTCATCTACAATTTTAAAGATAATTAAGAGTAATTGGCAAAACCTAATAACCTAATAAACTGGTCCGTGGAAAGTAAAGATGAAGGCTTGATCCGTACCATATAATGTGTATTGCGTTAATTTTTTTTAAATCTGCAATGGGGCCTTGTGAATCATAAATAGCAAAACTAGCTACCAATCGATATATGCAAGCACGAATGGGGACGTCTAGAAAAATGGACGTCTGAAAAAATTGCTGCATCTAAGCGCTAGTGGGCTAGATTGACAAATTTTTGGGGGCTTTCTAAGATCCACAAAACATATTTATGTTGACAGCTGTTGAGAAACGATTGTACATTGTCACAAAATGATTAAAACGTCCTCCAACAATTTACCGATTTTGGTGTATGATTTGGTTTTTTCGATGAGTACCCCCAATGAAGAAAAACAAATTTAATCAACGACCTACATATTTCAGACAAGAAACCATCGCTAAGTCTAACTGATGTCAAACTGTGTGACTATCAAGATCTGACAAAGCTCGGAAAGAATCTTCCTTCTCTATCACAAACAATACTGAAGTACGATCCTACAGAGTCAGCTTCCACCGAACAGGTCAGGGTGTTGAACAATTTAAGGTGGGGGGCAAATTTACATTTTTGAAATGTTCACGGTAGATATGCATAAATCCATATTCTCATTTCGTGGGCAATCGACTCATAATTTTCGCAAATTTACAAAAAATTGTTCAACTATCCCTCTCAGAACCATATCCCACATGGCCTCCAGCCACGAATCCAGCTGAAGCAACAAAAGAAGTGCAGGAAAGTGAGCGTCCCCTACGTGGACCACCTCACCCAGCACCTTACCGAACTCAGAGCTCATAGCATCTGCACGATTATCGAGCCCCGGGACCCTAAAACCTTCCGTATCAGCAACACTTCCACCTCGTGCAGCGAGCAAAGTACCGGCTCTCCTCACAAGCTTGACCTGCCTGTGCGGGAACAAGTCCCTCCCCAACACTCCAAGAGCAAGACGGCTGCAGACACGATCAAGTCCTGTACCATCGAGCAGCAGAAGGAGAAACTGTCGGAGTACTTGTCAGGGGTGGAAATGAGAAGGCAGAGCAGCAGAGCCTCGTTCTTGTATCCCAAGAAGGAGAAGTCCTTGTATAGCACTGGGAGTGTCGGTACTAAGAAACTTGGGGAGGGGGTTGCCACGGTAACGTTCTTGCTCACAACTTTGTTCTTGATCTTTCAATTGAACTCTTAGATACACGGCCATTCAATCGTTTACTTTCACAGTTTACTCTCTAGCTACCACGTCTAATTAAGTTGATAGTCATCTCGTCAGACTGGTCACCTTCTTCATCTGACTATACACATCTGAATATTGTACTTCAGGGAGCGACCAAATGCACCGTTCTGCAGAGCAAGCAAGATCAGCGCAGATCCGCGGTAAGCCCCCGGAACCACCGTCTAGACCACGAGTGTATGCCGAGCACCGGGGACCAAGAACAAGTCAGATCCAGCAAGACTTATTACAGGAACTCCAAGCAGTCCAGCATCATGTGGCAACAACCAATGAGCTACGACATTGGTCAGTGTTTGTAGCAGGTTTATTTTCATTGACGCCTTGAAAGTTTGGATATCATGTCTAAGTTCTTTTGTGATAAAATTTCAGAATACGTCAAAGAAATGTTGAAATGAATGAATGATCCTCTTAGAAACAAAGCAAAATAGCAATATTTTATAAGCACTCCACGTCTACACGACAAGAATTTACTCCACGTCTACACGACAAGAATTTACTCCAAATCGACTGTTCGCCAATATTCCACTATAATCATCCTTGTCAGGTTCCAACAACAAGATACATTTGCCTGACATCCAAGCGGTGGTGAAGATAACAGAGAAAGCGATGAAAGAAGCCTTCATGTCACCCTTCCCAGAACACCAACCTCCAGTCCCTCCCCCCGACAAGATTCCCCTCCCTGCCGCCCCCTCCATGCACCTTTACAACTATCAACGTCTGGTTGATCTCTGCAGGGACAAAACCAATAGCAGCGACATAAACCTAGCAAAGGAGCTGGCTAAATTGAGCGGCAAATCGGGAAAGTCGAACTCTGCCGCCGTGAAAAACACGGCAAATTCCGGACCCTCGAACAGGGCAAACTGTATCTACTGTCAGTTGGTGATGAGACGGTTGGACTTGTATCAGTCAGCCCAGTTCGGGGTAACTAGTGAAAGAATGTTAATCTATAAACGCATGCAAAAACAGACTAACTAGTTTTTAGTTCAAATAAATTTTAGTTATTTTGTTTAACTTAACTAAATTGAGGGCCATGTTTTTAATATCTTTATCCGTTTAAGTCTTGTCATTATCGTAATAAATATCATTATTTATTATAATTATAGTGGCGAGGCTAATCAGTGTGATTG
Organism: Mnemiopsis leidyi; assembly: GCA_000226015.1. Taxonomy (NCBI): domain Eukaryota; kingdom Metazoa; phylum Ctenophora; class Tentaculata; order Lobata; family Bolinopsidae; genus Mnemiopsis; species Mnemiopsis leidyi. The sequence goes on from JH152989.1 coordinate 92,849, forward strand.
TGTGCAATTAAAGTTAGATGACTGTAAATTGCTGTAATTTCGAGAAATTGGGATGGTAAAGTTTAACATTCTAATTGATGTTATTTTAATGTAACTTGTACAAAATTTTAATGGAAATCAAAGAATCAATTGTTTCGGTTGGCAACCAAATTTAATCAACAGAATTAAATTAATTTGCGAATTGTAGACTTATAATTGCGTCTTTTATTTTCTACGCCAAAATATATATGGTGTGGAATAATATGTAAGTAATTTCTGTTAATACAAAGCAATCATTAGTCTAAAAAAGGTTTCAGGATTTTTAAAAAAAGTATCTTGGGGGTAGAGTTACTGTAATTTCTTGATACGTTTCGCCCGTTCATCAAAAGGAATGGACAGCAACTTCAATAAGGAAACTCTAAGGACCAAGAAGGGAGGAGGGAGTGCATTGAGAACGGACGATCAGGGAATGGAGAGGTATAACAAATATCAAGAAGGGAATAGGGAATAGGGTAGAGGAAAGAAGAAAGAGGGAAAGAAGAAATAGGAGAGAGAAAAAGAAGATTGGAAGTCAGAAGAGGGTAGAGAGATGAAGGAAGAGAAAGGAGGAAGGCCCCAACATTTCTTATAATTTGCAAGTATTGATCAGAAACTCCCTTATTGGTATGACCGGAAAACATCTTAACTTTGATACTGTTACTTTGTAGCCACGTATCAAGGAAATGCTTTTAAGTTTTAAGTGTTCAGTTGAAACAATAGAAGCCAAGAAGGGACCTCCCGATTGGTCCGGAGTTATGCTATAATAGTAAAGTGCTCACCAACAGTATCATTGAACAATAGCAGTTGATGTACAGTGGAGTGGAGCAAGATTTAACCTCAGTAACAGTTGTCTTGTTTATTTGCGATGGATTTGGCGGGAACCTCCTTATGCGGTACATGAAAATCCGCCTATTATTAATTCGAATATTCGCGTGAATGTGATCATCTTCTATGTTGTTAACAATTCTTCAAAAAGTCCAGTCTTTGTCAAAAATCGATGTCTTCCGGAAAATTTTGCCAAGGCTGAAGACTGGCATTACAATGGCATATAACCGTCTGTCGTTTAATTTACAGTTGCCATACACTCACGTGGCAATCGTCTTGATAAGATAATTTTCTAATTTGTATTATGTCCAATACCGGGCTGAGCTGTCGCGAAAAGTTTTGATGAAGCGGAAAATACCTAAATTTCAGCTAGGAGAAAATCAATGCTTTCACAACCATAAAAAGTCACGCACATTTTATTGATTTACTGTGATCGAATTCTTCGATTTTGAAGAGAGTCTGATTGGAGGACTGAGGACAACAGATTACTGACTTGAGCATACTACTACTATAGGGTAAAATTGGGTTTCTCGAAGGAGACCACAACATTACTAGCACTGAATGAACATTTTCCCAAAGCAGTCAGACAAACGATGGATTGTGGGGAAATTCAAATTATATCTTTGACATCAGGAGGTAGAGCACTATCGTAATTGACATCATCAGCACCTTGCTATATTAGTATATGTTGCTATATTAAAAATCAGCACCTATTTAAAATATAGCAACATTACCAGCACTAGGAAGCGTAAATGCCAAATTCATTCATTCAAAATTGAAACAAAATTTATGCTCATTTCGATCAATTTATTTTGTATTTCTTTAATTCTAAAGGAAATTCATGTAGCTGAAATTCTGAATATTAGAATTTGCGGATTTGGAAAGTCTGCATGTCTATTTTTACGTCAGGACTCAGGGTCAGTAATTCTTGGATTACAATGAACATTTTTACTTTGAGTTTAAAAGATTGTACAACAATCGCTGGTTTTAAGGACTTGAAAAGCTCAAAGTTTAACATTTCATAATTACATTTTATACACTGATGATCTGTTCCCGGCGTCTCTAAAGATCATACCGGACAGTCCCAACCGACAGACTGTAACTGACAGAATAATGACAGATGACTGAGTCGAGGGATTGAGATTGAGGGGGAGAGGGTTTGTGGAAATGTTGTACAACGTGTGTGTACGTGCAAAACTTTGGTTTTGTCTCCCAACCTAACACCCTGTGGCTGAGCAATAAAATCCATTGGACGCCAAAAAACCCCGTTTTCGGTATTTCGCCCTTCACTGTTACACCATAAACCGGTTAATGTTAATATCTTCAATTTGCCATATATCAATAACCTGAATTAGGTTCCAGTTTAAACAGAACAGATTCTATTTCTGACAACTTGATGATTGTTATATACCATCAAGGAGCTTAGGGCTGTAAGGTTTGCCGTCCATAGCAGTACTTTAACTTTAAGATAAGTTTAACTAGTCCAATTGTATTGATGTATGGCGGATCAACAAATATGAACTTGTTAAGCCTCGAAAAATGTCTGTCTTGGAACCATAATAAATTCAAATTCTAAGCTGCTAAGTGCTGAGCGATATCTTTGATTGAGCATTAATGATTGTCCTTGAATAATGAATATATTCTGTCGATAGATTGTCCCGAATTCATTGGGGCTATTGCAACTCTAATAAAACGATTATCGACTAAATATTAGTATTTAGACTTCATGAAGCAGCATTAAAATTACCATTGTCCGTTCTCATAATGATTTTTCACCACCTCCGTTTTCTGCAATTTTATACTCCAAACTTCTGCAAAAGGCAAACGACCTTTAATCCAAAAACTCAACTAAGAATACATGATCTTGAAGTCCGTGCTGATATCCGCGCTTGTATCCACACAAATTACTAAAAAAACCCAAGTTCCAGACTAAATCATACCGGGGAGGTCCCGACCCCGGCACACGCCACACCGCACAGTCGTAAGAGCAAACTGTGCCTTGATCAGGTATCACGCGGTCTTGCAGTGTCGCATTACAAAATTCTTCAACTCAAATATTCTGTTTTTCGTCATTTTAGGTGTTGTTGCTTTTGACTGAAGCAAAATGCATTTTTGGAAGGGTTCCATCCGTTTAACGAAGCCAATTTCTTTAATATGAAACTTTTGCGTACAAATGATACCAACAGCTTCGTTGTTACAGCTTCATGTCTTAAACCTACTACCTTAATCCTTTAATCACTGAAAATCAGCGTCCCCGCCAAGATATTCCGGCTACTTGAGTCACTGACACCTTAGCACCAATTGACGTAGTTTGTGTACCCTGTTAGATAAGGAATTCCGTCATTCCAGCATTCCTGGAGTGGAGATGTCTCCAGCACTTTTGGAGACTGATAATATTGAGATCAATGTACCTTGTAGACTGTGTTAAACTGTTATGTCCGGTATTTTTGAAACCGAATTTTCCTCTTTTTCTGAGACTTGCTTTTTGAACCTCTTACGTTTGCTCTTACGTTTGGTAACTTAAGTATTTTATTATTATTCGCATTTTGCATTTATAGATAGATCAGAAGTCATATCGTTCCAACAATAAAATAACAAATTTCTAAATTTGGTTGCAGTTGCTGAAATGCTAAATTTACCATCGTCTTGATTAAACATAAGGTTGGAATTAAACGGGATTTTCGACGATTAAATTTCAAACGATAGCCGATGTTAGGTCGGCCATACGTTAGCCCTAAATTCTCTGATTAGATACTTAAACTTCGATTCCCAACTTATGAATTAATTAATTAAGTGCTTAATCGAGTATCAGAGTCATTTTGGCTTCAGAAGCTGATAAGATTTAGTGGCAATTATACATATCACATTACTTGCTTAATCGCGAAATGGTGATGTGTTAACAAAAATGGACAATAGATTCTGCTGATCCATGATCGAAGGTTTCCAACATCCATCACAACTAGACGTTGAAACTTGAATGTACACTATGGAGGACCTCAACCCACGCCCGCTCACGCCCGCCCGCTCACGCACGCACGCACGCACGCCCGCGCACGCACGCACACACACACACACACACACACACACACACACACACACACACACACACACACACACACACACACACACACACACACACACACACACACACACACACACACACACACACACACACACACACACACACACACACACACACA
>JH152989.1:97505-123687 GCA_000226015.1 Mnemiopsis leidyi
CCCGCACAAGTGTGCTAACATCTCTATATCTCGTCAGAGAGCTTGGTGGTGGCATGTCTCTCAAGTTCAAGCATCAACGTTCCAGCCAAGACATCGGAAACTACTCGCCCAATAGTACATATAAGAGCACCAAGTTCATCCACAACAAATCACAACTCGCGCTTATTCCGGCAATCCGTCGAGAGCTGGCAGGAACTGCTCGGCTAGACCTCCGTTGGGAGTCCATCACGAAGTGCTTGCTGCTTTTTTGTTTTGATGAGTTTATCACACGAGAACTGTGATTGTATAGTAGTTACGGTTGCTTTGTCAGCACGATTTTCGTGATTCGAATAGAAGTGGAGTTTGATCGCATGCAGTTTAGTTGGTGATTATTGATTTGTGCCCACACTTTTCTAGTGTATAATCATGATTATCATTAGCAGCTTGACACTGTTGTTGCAATCGCTTTTTGTAATTCATTTAAACGTCGTCAAACGAGACACCACCGTGAACAAGAACTGATTGAAGCAATCAATTTTGACAACTTGGAACTTATTCTCGCTACCTATACTATCATCGCAATGGTTGAAGCCCTAATGTCGATCTTGACGCACTTAATATCAAGGTTATTGGCAAATCGCACTATTGAACTCAAAATTGAAAACAGCAGTTTGCTCAATCGAACTTGCAGAATCATGCTCACTGCCAGCAAATTGTTCCCATGCTGATTGACAGGTTAATCACGCTTGGTGGAACTGGAAGTACAATCCTAGTTCTGAGGTAAGCAGCTAAATGCTTTATGGGAGGTAGAGAACAACGCTGCAACGAATCAGACCAGCTAAATTTAAGCCATATTCTCAGAGACAACTTCTACTTCCATGTTTTCCGGTACTGGTTCTAGAATGTTGACGTTACGAGCGGGTTGGCCAGCATTTATACACCTTTAAATGGTTATAGTCGCTTATCAAGTGATTTTCTCAGAGGCCGGATTTTATCTTTTCATTGTACAGAAAACGTTTTCGTTTCGTTCATTATATTAACTTTTAACTCGACCAAACCTATTTCGCCATCAAGTTTTTACAAAACGGCGATTTGTTTTGACACCCTCTGCAAAACTAGCATTTTTCGAATTTTCATGGTAATATGAGCCATTATGAATCAGCCAAAAGTAGAAATTCCAATGACTATGTTTTATTCAAACACTCGATAAATCTTCGGACTGCAGCAAATATTCGCACGGGAGAATCTCAACAACCATTTCCTGACAATGAACAGTAGCATTGCCTACATGCGCAGCTGTCCTCTAAATATATCATCGTCTTGATGACCATTAACAGTTTATAGAGTAGAGATACCACTAACCACAGTTTATAGAGTAGAGATATCACAATTTATAGAGTAGAGATACCACTAAATACTCAGTTTATACAGCAGAGTCGGCCAAGTACACACTTAGTAGTTTAGTACAACTACTGTTAATAGTCAGAAGGTAGTATTAGCAAACACATTACATTTACCACCATTGTACACACTATGTAGTGTCGGCTGCGTTTCCTTGACAAGCCCAAAACAGCACCGTACCATTTCGTCTGATGTGTCTTTCTTCCTTGATTGTTCGGCACTAAGAGCTGGTACTGTGTATCACCTTTTGTCATGGTACGCTGACAAGAACGTCATCATTCCGCGATTTTTGTGTGATAACGTTGGATGCTATTTGAAGGCAGCATTTTTGTTGCGTTTGTTTGGTTCACATGTGCTTTTTATGGCTTCCTCCTAGCTCATTGTTGAGTCGGCGGAAGTTGCCCTGATTATGTTTCCCTAGCGATATTTTGATACTTTTAATTTGGAGACAAGTGCTTTGGCTTCATCTTATTATTGCTTTATGTGCGTCGACCAGATGACTTTTAAATCCATACAATACGACTTCAAATTGTTTTTGAGGGGCCTTTTTTGTGATTATCCCGTTGCGATACATACTTGATTTCCATTTTTGAGCTGTTCTTGATAATCGATAAAGGTATAAGGTAAAACCTATTTTGGCCTTTATATCTGCGTTACATTTCAGTGCCCTCTCCCCTCTCCGCGTGATAGAGATAAAACAATCAATATAACCTTACATTTTGTAATTGAGACATATTCAACCGACTTGTAATCTGACCTGCTTGCCTCACTACAGGATGACAAGACACCTACTTCTGAAGTGCTGGCTAGCCCTGCTTCTTGTATCAGGAACTAACACCGCTAGAAAGAGATGGGTGGGAGAATCTACGTGGAGCGAACCTAGCAACTGGAACAGCGGTAAGTGGAGACAGCTTTATATTCGTTAACTTTTTAGAGCTAAGTAATCCTGCTGTTCGTGAGTATTTGAAATTTTGAACTGTATGCGCCTTAATTATTAAACAAGGGCTTTATTATGAGAACCCGGGATATATATACTTACAGAAAACAATGATTTTGGTGAACGCTAAAAATCCGGAAACATATATTGGGATAGCACGGAAACTCTATAACTAACTCTATAACTGAAATTATTGTTTCTCGTTTTAGGACCTTCACTACCATGATGGAGCGGCCGCCGTTTAATCTAATCACGCGATATTTACTCTTCAAGCGATTAAACTTGGTACTAAAACCACTGTCGGCTATAATTTGTTGCTTCTCTCAGGCCTTGGACCACTTCCAGTTTCACCTGAACTGGCACTTCTAGTTCGCGCTAGTTGACTAGTTGTAGCTTTTTATACTTCATTCACTTCAACTATTGCTAACAACTAAAGTAGCACGTAGTTGCAGTCACACTGTACACCTAATCTTGTCTTAGCGTGATGACTCTTTCCTGCGATCTGATTGAGGAACGATTTATTGCTGGTGGTCGATAAAAACATTAACCGAATCCTTCACTTTATCCCTTTATCCAATTCTTAGCTTACTCATAAAGTCCTGAAGTTAAATCCAACTCTTAAAAAGACTTTAAGTTTAACCCAACTCTTGAAAAGTCTTTAAGTTTCATCCAACTCTTAAAAAGTCTTGAAGTTTCATCCAACTCTCTGCAGGACTTCCCAGTGGCTGTGACGGGGCACTGATAGAACCCAACCAGATACTGACCCTTGCAGCTCAAGCTAACATCGCAGAGATATCATTCGGGGGTGACAGTGCCATCGTATTCGACAGCTTCTCAGAGGTGGCGTTCGGGCAGGTATGATATTACAGAGAACGGTATTCGTGGGAAGTTGTCGCAAATTTGTTTTGACGTGTAAGGGAGTTAGCAATTATCTTACTTTGACATGACTGTCGACTATACCGCGTTTACTTAAACGTTTTGTAGGTAGGTTGCATATCTGAAGAACTCTGATACCTAGACAAACGAATTATCTACTGACTGCTTCAATCTTTAATCATACTCATTTTGGCAGGGCAGCTACTGCAACGAAGTTGAAAAGAACATCAAGTTTTACGAAGCCGCTAGAGATGATTTTCTGGCAGTTGAAAACTGGGAGCCCTACGGAGAACTCGACAATATAGACGTTCTAGACATTCACAAAATTCCATGTAAGTTTTGGAGTTTAATAAATCGCATTTATAAAATCAACCTAAAAGCGACATAAAGGCAACCTAAAAGTTTCGCGGTGAACCGAATTGTATTGCGGTGAAAAATTTTAGAATATCTTAGTTATCTATGAAAATTGATAAGCTTTGAAATTAATTACTTTTATAATTGCTCATAAATTAACAGACAAACAATCCGCAGGTAAGCACGACATAATAGAGGTACCACACCGTCAAATGAGAGCAGAACTTCGGTCCCCGGTGAAGGTGGGGGCTGTGAGTTACGGGGGACAACACCTCTCCAGAGACCAAGTCCACGACTGGCTTAACTCTCCCGACGGCAGGAACGAGGTGAGTTTGTCAAACACAAGGATATATCCTCAGAGATGTGATGTACTAAACATGATAAAGACATAAATTAATATAAAGAGTTTATGAACTAATGTTAATTTATCTATTAAAACTTATCTCATTCCGAACTTTACAGCTGCGTATGCTATCCTCGTTCGTGCTGAGTGACATCACCTACTGCAAACCAAGAGAGGGGTGCGAGTGCGGAAACACGGCCTCTTGTAACGGAACTACTTGCAAAACTTCACTTCTCAGCTGCGACAACCCAGGTTAGCATTGTAGAAGAAATATATAAATAGTTGTTGCACAAAAAGAGAGGAGAGAACTCAAATCTAATACACGGCAGTTGGCATCTTGAAAAGTTGAAAATGAAGACAAATCTATTTCGGCCAAGCATTCGATGATAACTATGTAGATGGACATTCGATTGTAACAGTCCTCTTCTTCCTCAGTAACTAGTCCCACGATGTGTTGTCCCTTCTGTGGTAGCTTACTGACCGTACCGGTCAACACCAAGAAGTCTTATCGGCAGCTCCAGATCGAACTGTCCACCATCTTGTCTCATCAGAGCACTCCGCAAAACCTCAAAATGGGAATCGACCAAGGTTTGTTTGTTGTGGTAAAACTTTGGTGAACAACGGCGAATCGCGCTTTAAAATACAGTGTTCTTTGATTTATAATAATTATTGGAATGTCGATGATCCCATAGATCAACATCTGTACGACTTCTGGCAATGCTTTAAACCCCCTGGTAGCATCTCACTCTCAACTAAACATTACACCTTGCCAGGAAACCTACATCTAGTGATAGAACAACGAGCAGATCGTTCTATAATAGACGTAGTGGATGTTATTAAACAACGGCTCATCAACAGCAACTACTCCACCACAGAACAGATTACAGTAAGTCTGAGATATCAACAGAAAACGTAACATTTTAGCATTGTGTCCTTTTAAGGGTTGAATCTAGCTAATTTCTACCTTCCTTACAATTCTTCTCGAACAATCTATTCCTCAGTTAGTTCATGGAAAGAATGTTTTAGTATCTAACAAATTTATTTCTCTAATCAAACCTTATCCTTAGGAACAGCGAAGTCTAGCCCTGGCAAAGTCAGATAATTTTGTCCAACCTCAAAAAGTCCACACAAACTCTATCCTGCTGGTTGTACTGGCGTGTATGGTGTTCTGCCTGATCAGTTTAGGTAACTTTTAGATAATTTTCTCAGTTTACCGAACATCGCTCACTGAAACACGCACTTTGTCAAATTTTAAAACCAGTAACTAACTTTACCTCTGTGCTTTAAATTTTAATGCGCCTTAGAAATCTGAAACTTACTTAACTGTCGACCGTCAAGAATGTCAAGGTAACTTAACATTTTGGCAAGCTGGATATTTAATATTTACTTGACCTCCCACTCTAAAACATCCCCCGACAGGTTTAGTCCTGCTCTACATCATAAGGAGGAGGAGCAGCATGTTCAGACCTGTACAGAGGAACGACTCCCACATGAGTGCATGTAACACGTAAGTAACCGTGGGAAATTGGGGAACACCACATTCCATTGCATATGTTCATAACTTAGTACATTAACATGCGAAATATTTCCAAATATTAATCCAAAATGCAGCAGTCAATCCATGAAACACGTACTATGATGTAACGGATTTTTAAAATAGTAATAGTAGGTCATGCAAATTCTCCATGGTATACTATTATCATTGACATCCGCCCTTTCAGATACGAAACTCTGGAGCCTGTCTATGAGACAATCGGAGTAAGTCGACAGAAATCAGAGGACTACTACGAGTACTCGCAAGATAAAAGCGAGCATTGTCTCTACCCGCGTTGTCATAGTGACGACCAGAGACCTTGTCGTCATGACAACCAGGAGCTCTGTCTCGGTGGGACGGTATCAGACAAACACAGCTCTCTCACTTCAGTATGAGGAGGTGGACAGTTTTGGTTGTCAACCGTCAGATTTCCAGACTTCCGATTTAAGTTTTGACTCGTGTCTAGCTGCAAGACGTAAGGAGATTAAGTGGCCAAGAAAAGTGGTTAAGAAGATGAAGAATTGCGAACATCACTTGGAGATTGTGCGGTCGTGGACTGTGGAGAAAGCAAACAGATGATTGAGAGCAATATAACATGAATTCAGCGATCAGATGGGATCAGATGGGATCAGATAGGATCAGATGGGATGTGTTGAACTGTACTTCATGGGCTGTACTTCAATTTCCTTGATAGTGATTTGCAAACGACGATCTATGTGTATATGAAATATGAATGTTATATTAGATTTTTACTGACTAACAAAAAACTGCCTTTTTTCTATCGATTGAGTTATGAAATCTACATGACGACTGTATGATAAAAACTTACTGGCCAAGGAAGAACCCTGATGTGATAGAAAAGCTTCAATTACTAAATTATATAGGACCTTTTCTTGGGCTACCAATTACCTTAGTTATTGTTGACGTAACAGTTACGTCGTAACTCATCAAGACTCATTTAATGGTGACAAAGTTATAGTGTGAATCTTGAGGCTTGATTTCCTTCGCGGGTATGGTGGGCTCCAGGGTTTTTTATTTCATAGATAAATAAGCATCCTACTCATCGAAGGTGCAATTTTAAGGGACTTTTGAGCAACATCTTAAAATCAGGACATGGAAACCTAACTTTTAGTATCTCGAAATATTCTCTGAGTAACAAGGTTTTAGCAAAATCTGTAGGGCCGTTTTTAACCGGCCCTCTACTAAAATAACGTACTCATTCAACAGTCTAAAAACAGGACAAGAAAATATTTTCATAATCTGAAAAATTGTAGAAGTAAGGTGACTGGCACTGTTTTGGCAAAATCTGTAGCTCTATAATAGAGCCGAATCGAAGTCGTTAATATTGGTATCAGCACATTTCACGCAAGTTAAGGGATGACTCAACAATTTTTTTAAACCAAAACTAGCTCTAGAGTTCCTTTGAAACTTTGAGAGGTTATTCCTACTATCGAACTTGACCAAATCGAAGAGTTTCAAGAACATTGACTGAGCCTGGCAGAGTCCACCTACGACAAACCAAAAAATTAAACGTATTTTAAGAACTATTTCTGGCGTTCCCAGCAATCCCAACAATTCGCTCTAGAGTTGCTTGGAAACTTTAAAGGGTTATTCCTTCTATCGAACTTAACATTATCGAAGAGTCTTAAGAATATTGACTAAACCTGACAGAATCCGCCTACCGCACACTAAAAAATCGATTTGAACAATCTCAAAAATTAGCTCCAGAGTTGCTTGGAAACTTTGAAAGTTATTTCTACAATCGAACTTGACGTAATCGAAGAGTATCGGGAACTTTGACTGAGCCTGGCAGAGTCCACCTACGGCATGCAGGCACCCAAAAAATGGAACGTATCTTAAGGATTTTTGGAACTTCTTAGCCATCTCATGAAAGAGTATCAATCATATATTTTTGGTGTCATAATTGCAGTTTCAAAAATTCGGTTTTGATCAAAAACGACAAAACAAGAATTTCCGGCCAAATCCGGCTACCACATTTCTTGATAAAAAACATCTGGTTCCGGTCCGGCAAAACCCGGCAAACCGGAAATAAGATCGAATTTACTTCGATAACACTTCTAGCGCAGCATTTAACCGTGAAACTCTAAAAAGTGTTATGTCGTTGTGAGGCATGCGGTAGCAGAAGAGGACCGAAGATTTGGACTTCCCGAGAGCGACAATGAGCACTTGACTATGAAGATTGGCGAACGATTCAAGGAACTAGACGAGAAACCGAAGCTTGAGGCCACTAGGCTGGGAAAAACCTGGCTCAAGCTCAGCGCGGTCGAGGCCAGTCAAAGTATCGCTTTCCAACTCAACATGTGAACATGAGCAGATTATGAGAAAAGCTCGTAACCTTCAACTAACCGAGAGAAACAAAACAGTTTTTCTGACTCCAGACAGATCTGTTGAAGAGCTTGTCATTCAGAAACAGCTTGTGTTGGACTTGGAAAAGAAGAAATCTGATGAGCTGGATAAGATGCATTATCTGAAGGACGGAGAAATATGTCAATGTAGCAAATATTAGACTGTTAAGTGAAGTTAAAAACCATTCCCAAATTTGAAATTTACTGTAGCCTTCGGTTTTTTTTCGGTTTTGGGTTTTTTCGGTTTTTTTCGGATTTTTCGGGTTTTTTTTCGGATAATCGATTTTTCGCTGTTCTTAAGTATCAAATCGTATATAAACAGTGTTTATCATTAAAATCCTACAAAAGCCCCATATAGTATAATGATCTTTAGGTTAAGTACATAATCATATAACGACCAAACAAACAACAAAATAATTTCAGCATCAGTAAAATACGTTTTCAGTCATGATATTTGTCTGAACAGCAACGGCTCAAACTCAACTGAAGGGCGACAAGAATAAGGCCGTTATTTCAATTCATTTTTGCTATGTTTGATGAATCGTTCTTTTTCCACATTACTTCAACAGATCGATCACGAAATTGTAACAAGGAAAAAGCTGCATGGTCTGCACAAGTAAAACACGTACCTTTGGCTGCTGAGTTTCTTCTTCTTTGTAACATCTTCCAATTCGGTAAATTTCGAGTTAGATTGCGAAAAATCGCTAACTTGAGGTACGGAAAGTGGGACGGACAGTTTATTGAGAATAACTGCAACATTGCAACGTAATTGTCGAGGACTTGAATAAAAGCGAAAAGCTTATCAGCGAATAAACAGAAATAAAACTGAGGTTAATTCAAGCAAATTTCATGCGAACAGCTGTTCTATCAAGACTTATCGGCCATACGGAAATTGTTTGGTTTGTGCTATATTTTGTATATTTTGAATCTGACCGCAAAAAGTAGGACAAGGCCCTCGCCTCTAAATAGAGTTAAGTAAGTATAAAAATCAGAGAACCCAAACAGTAATGATTGGTGCAATCTCATTGCTCGCAAACGGTAGACAAAGTTCACTCTAAACTGTGAGTGTAACCATACCTCATAACCATACCTGATAACGTAGCGAGTAAATGGTAATAACATTTCTTCTAAGTCAAAGCGAGTGTGTTCGTTTGCGCGGGAGATCGTTACACCAATAATCCGCCGTCAATGATTGGACAGCAGTCAGTCACGTGACAATGTCACGCGGCAAGCATACGGACCAATAAGAGCTCTGAATCTTGACGCGCGCGTCTGATTGGTCGATTTTCCCCGCCGATACCTCGATTTCCCCGCCATCCTATCTCAGTTCGAAACCTTTTCTTTCCACGATCACAGAACACCTCAAGAAGCGTTTGCCCTGCATAGTCCTTCTTCTCGATTTTTTGTCGGTAGTCTGAGCTAGTTCTATTTAATTTATTATCTATAAAATTGACTAAATAGTAAGTAAATAGTGTGCTGTGTGAGCTGTTAAGTGTAAGGCGGATATTAACAGCATTGATATTTGTTCCCTTTTCCAGGAACTCTCTAGGAAGATTGTCCCTAATCGTTAACATCTTGTGGGCTATTATGATATTGAGATATGAAGTTCGGTACAATCCCGGTGCCTATAGTTCTATAGTTGTATTGTTACACTACCAAATTGCAAATACCCCTGTGTGTGAGGACATTAGTGTGCCGTTATAAAGACTCCTCATCTTAGTTCCCGGTAATTTTAATGTTTATGCCGCCTTCCTCCGTCGAATATTCTCCCGTCTGTACATATAGTTGTAATAATTGCTGATACAATTGGGATCCGTTGACTTCGACGGTCTGTTGTCTCGCGTTACCAACCACTGTTTCCATTACGGTATCTTATCTTGTCCGGTATGTTGAAGTACTGAACTCAAATCGATAACTTATCCGTTATCAATTTACTTTTACTTGTGAATTTGTAGATTGTGAATTTGTTAATTAAATCACTTGATAGACACAAGAACATTTAACTGCCTCCGATGTGCTTGGGACTCTTTCTTATTAATTGCTTTCCCGAGTGCAATTAGACTATGCCGTATTTTGGATCTTCGATTTTTCCTTCTACTTCACGTCAAAAAATTCAGCACGATTCTCACTCGCTAAACCACATGTCCTGTCAAAACGTGCCACATTTAACCAAAAAGCAAGATAATCTGCTAGAAAGTGCTAGACTCCTTCTCCCTCTTTGACTTGTCACATTCAGCCTTCATGAACAATGAACAATGCCAAGTCGGAAACCCGCTCCAGCTCTAAACCACAACACTACAACACGGAGCTTTCTTACCGTGCTTAGCACGAAGTTAAACTTTCAGTGTCGTTACAATTTACTGCAATCTCTCGAACATTTCCGTGCCACGGCAGGAAGTCCCAGAATGCTGGCTGATTGTTCATAACCTGCTGTTGTTCTGCGTTTCCTGTTTTTGTTTAAAATAATGGACATCTTTCAAAGCTCAACTTTGTCAAAGGATTAAATCTTTGTGCGATTCAAGTGATTTTATCTACGACAAAACGTAGAATTTATTGTGATTATCAAAAACCAATAACAAACTTTAATATTTCTAAATCCTTTAACATGATAATGATATCACGAAAATTTCGCACACAGTTGTAGGAGAGTTTAATTCAACTGCACACAGTTGTGATTCATTTTCCCTGATCACAACCGACCACAGGTTTACAGCGCTCCATAACATGATCATCAAGTTTGTTTTGATTTGGGTTGCTAGATTAGCTCACGTGCTGATGTTGATGGTTCAGCTTATATCTCTACCGGTTATTCTTGATGCTTTATCCTGTCACACACACGGTGCAGCTGTATCTACCCCCCAATATCCAGCTTATCGTATCAAATCCACTCACCCTCCTTGTTCATTAGCAAGACACGCGTTCAATGAGCAGTTGTACTTGCAGTTAACCTTACCTTCTCCCCTCTTTGAACCGCCCTACAAAGACTAATTCCAATTTTAGAAGTAGAACTGAGGATTGAGGGAGGAAATGGGAGAGGTATTGTATATTTCCAAGATGTGGAGTGCAGTTCAAACTACTTAGTCGCATTAGCTAACTAGAGGGCTGCCCTTGTATTGGATTACATTCGCAGATTGGCCTGCAGATCTAGTCGGCTTCATTTCCACGAACGTTCACCCTGTGCGATCAATCCTTGTATCTAGTACATTATAAGAATATATCATCGTCATTTTAATTTATTGAACTTGTTTCACTAGGTTTGTCTGTCGATGGGGTTTGCTCATAAGAATTAGTCGACGATAAATGATCTTGCTGCTTTGTACGCTCGTTAAAGAGAATAAGGCGAGTGAGAAAACTCACGTTTAGTCGAAATGTAGAATTTTGAGTTTACGTGTGAACACAATTTTTGTCGAGGTACATTGCTTTACATCTGAAAATGTGTTTATATCTTAAACCTTATAAGTTTAAGAACTTATAAGATCATTGCATTCTGCAATCAAAAAATGTTGCAATTGCAGTCTTATAAAGTCTACAAGGACTAACATTTGATTTGTTTAAAGAAGACATTTGATTTGTTTAAAGATGTAATTCTTGTTGTAATGTTATACTTAGTAAAGGCTTGCCAGACTTCGTTTTGTACAAAATCGGCGTTAGCTTTTACCAAAAGCTTTATGGCGTCTAGATTTAAGCTCGCTGGTATCGATCAAAAGGCTGGCTGCTTAATTATATATTCTCGGGTAATCTTATTGAGCGTCATCTATTTGTCACCTCTTAGCCTCTTTGGTTTGTTAAAGATCAACCAAAAGATGTGCTCACATAAACACTATAAACAGCGTTAGGTATTTATGTTTTTATTTGACTACATGAATGATCTGAGTTCAAGACCTACTTGTTTAATCCTGCTCTTCAATCATGTTGGTGGTTTTGTTGAATGGAAATAAAAATGATAATTACTATTTGAATTTTCCAGACAGTATGTTTTACTCTGACGTACAAGATAATGTTTTGGACCGGCCAAACGATCACCCGGCCGCCTCCTGACTTTTTCATAACTATCTAACCTCAGATTCGAGACCTGCATAAAACGTGGCGGACATGCTCCAATATTTCCGTTCTACTTTACTCTCCCAAACGTGATAGCACTGGAGAACCTCCTTTTTTGGAATGTTTGATTATTCCTGTCTGTCACCCTAGAAGATATTATCCCAAAATGTCTCAAATCGTTCAAATAGTTACTAAATTTGTACCCCGGCTAGGCTGTCCTGGTAGCTTCCATTGATTGAATGTGGGATTACGTTTAGGCAAGACTGACTGAAGCTCTGAAGGATACTTTTCTATATTGGCAGTTTAATTTGAAAACTGTCGTGTTGTGATTCACTTACGTTTCTATAACCGCTCTTGCACATTGTACAATATATGGGCTCAATAAATTTGCCACTTTATATTCGATAAACACCAAATACTCAGATAGCAATCTCGCTCCAAGAAGATGGCTTTTTAATGTTGATCGAAATGGCTTCATTGGCTTCAAGTTCAGGTTTTCAAGTTAAGCTGTTCATTAGCTCAGTTGTAAAGTGTTTTAGAACCTCATTTTTTGCCGATTTGGTTTTGGTGATCAAACACTCGATTTAGAATTTGAGGGGTTTGACCTTAAACCGACATACATTCTGAGGACACGGTTTCAGTCTCACTCTCACTAAATTGGGGTTTTCCATGTAATCAGATTCTGAACTTATTCTGTTAGTGAAATCCAAATCGACATTGTGTCTGGTCAGTGGTCAGGTCGCCAAGAATGTCTTCTGATGACGTTCTGATTTAATGATTTCTTCTAGAAACCATCGTTTTATTAAAGTATGAATCATTATCATGGCATTGTTCGATTATTAATAAAGATTTGATAAGTAATGCAGTTACACATAGCAAGTTCTGAGGTAATGGTAAAGATGAACCTGTTGTCCAAATTACGACATCCTAGATTTAGATTAATGGTTTATTAATTGTCGATTGAAAGTGAATTTTCTCTAAGTAAGTGTCTGGGTAATTAGCTTATGTTCAACACTATAGGTAGGTCAACGACTTCCATATTGCTCGTGAACTTGACAACTGGCCATGTATTATGTTAAGTATAAGTAGTTGGTACTTGGTATTATATAATATTATTTAATCATAACTCATGCAAATTGTTTTATTCTACTTTAAGGGTTTTGACCAATGAAACGACAATTTGTCTGAAGGGTAACTTGGGAACAACAATATCTGATAAACAAGATATGAAGTAATGTCCAGGGTGGCGTTCTCTATAATAGGTAAATTGGTTAGTATCATAAATCAATATCATTCAAAGAAATAATATCATCTAATTCACATAATGTCAAATATCCCAATATGAAATAATTCAAATCTCAATATGAAATAATTCAAATATGATCTAATTCAAATAATGTCAAATATCTCAATATGAAACACAAATAAACAGAGGAAAGTATTATTTTCATGTCATCTGGCCCACTGAACATTCAATTTCTATTCTTATTGGCATTTTTTAGTATTTAGGCCTGGCGGCTAATGATTTTTTCATCGAATATTGGGAAAGAAAATGAAGTTAGTTATATTCCTTCCTTTGGCTGAGTGATGCAGTTACACTTGCTCTGCAATACAATTTACTGGCCTAAGTTAAACTCTGTTCGAAGGAGTAGATTCAATGATTTCAGTGCGCGTTTTATTCAATTTGTCGTTGGTGCATTTACCCAATCTCCACTTGGAAACGCTCGTTTAACAAAATTTACCCTCCGGCCAACAAACTGGAACTGTTTCTCTAACTGCTTTACACACGGTCTAAATTCATTTGTCATGCTTCGCAACTCGACAGGATGCTCTGAGACGGACATACTCACACTTGTTGCTATTGTCACGTGACACAGTCAGCCCTGGTTTGCAGATAATCTATTTTACCTGGCTGAGAAGTCTAGAAGCTTCCACTTTCCTCCCTAACACCACATGAATAGGTATTATGAGTATTCGGTCTGATGCCGTCAATTGTGGGTCCAAATTTGTCTGTCGATTAGTTTGTCTTTTGTAAACCTGACTTGTGACCATGAATATTTCATTATTTGTTATGTTAGCTGCTTACAGTGTTAGTCAGGCAATCCAATATGCTTAAATTGTTGTTTTCGTTTGGTTACTTCATAGTTTAACTTGGTAACTTTCACTTGGTTACCTAAACTTTTGACTCTGGCTGTCCAAATCTCCATCGACCAATCATCGTATTCTAATTTGAACTTTAAGCTCCCACCATTCGAAATGGTGACATAGTACGTAATTTTACCAGACCCCAGTTGCAACCGTTGTGGATTCTAATCATTTCAAGCAACTCAGTGCTCCTTCTACCCATCGTGGATCGAGATGCGCTCAGTTTTTTAAAAAGAGACTCGCTTTAGGAAACCTAGCCTAGGATTTGCAAAGAGTTGTGAAACTAAGCCTAGAAAAGCGAAAAACTAAGAAATTTAGAAATTTCAGTCCAATATCATTGCCACCAATCGAGTATTTGGTACTCGTTTTCTTTGATGGTTATATATAGTTTTTGCAACATTTGACTAAATGCATCATGTTTACTTGTTTTTATTCTGTTCAATGCATACTGATTGCTGAGTCAATAGTAATACCTTCTACCATGTCTTCACAAATTATCTAACACAACTAAAAAATACTCTTGTTTGAGGACTCAAAACGTAGTTGTGGTTAGTTAGTGAGTTAGTCAAAGTTATATCACAAACACAGCTGCCCACCGATTTTTAATCGACGGAAACCAACCATGAAATTCCCACTTCGCCAGGAAAAACAATTTTGATTTAAAACTAAGTTAAACTTCAATGCTTGAAATTGAGAAAAAGTCAAGGAAGGTTCAACCTAGGATTTTGAAAAGTTTCTCCTGAAAAACTAAGTGTTTTATATAACCTCACGTTGCAGCCCGCACACCGGGATTTGTTTAGGACTGCATGCGGGTCGGCTTTTGCTTGGCGGTATCAGGAGACGACGTCTGGCTATAGTGTTTTGGATTGAAAGGGAAGAGTGTCAATAAATGATTCCAGTTTTCAGTTGTGCAATACCTTGTCAAACTGGCGCGATGCTGTAATGGGGCATTATGATATAGTCACTACGCACCAATGAGTGGTAAGGTATTAAAGATCTAATTATGAATTCTAATTGGTGATACTTAAAATGCCCTCCCAGTTAAATTGTTTATCTGAATTCTGATTAACATGACTGGAACCTGTAAATATGCCGCTGAGATTCAGGTGTCCTGTATTCGTCATAACGTCATGGCGTTTATAACCTTGTCTTGCGTTCTCCGTGCTGACTAATTCAACAATCTCATGCCATCTGATGTGTGCCGTTCTGGTGCCTCTTTCCTTCCCACATATTCTGCGAGATACTGAGAATCGTATACACTATGCATTCGCTTTAGTGATATAAAGAAACTAATTAGGGAGATAATGATGGGCTAATTGTTCAGAATTGCAGTTTTTAACTCGTTAATACATCTCAAATCAAAATTTAAATATCCAGGTGAGTAGGGAACATTCCACATACGCTTAGGATTACAAAATCGTACCAAGTAGTTATGGTATTCCAAATGTGAGAAACACGTAATCTACCACAAAGACAGGGCTAGCCGGGCTGATGCCTGATAATCGAATAAAGTGGGTAATTACCACCTCCATGAGCACCAATACCTTGCTGTTTTATAAATATGGCAGAAATTATAATTTCCTGTGATTTCAATAACAACATCATCAATTACTTCAATATTTTAACTTAAATTAGCGCACGCAGGCGGCTGAGCAGCTGCTGACTTACGTTTGCCTAGTTCGTGCTTTCGTTAAGTGTTTAGCTTAAGTGTTAACACTCAGACAATTTTATATCTTTTACCGCTAATACCCTTCATTGCCCATGCCCACTGATATTTATATTCGTTGACCTCTATCTTTAAGCTCAGCTTCGTCTAATACAGAGTTGCACTATATATGTACACGTCGTAATTTTGATATCTACTCAAATGGTGTACATTTGCTGGTCAATTTGAATTTATTCCAAAAGTTATTATGACCATAAAAGTATTTACCATCGATCCATCAACCCCTCCAAAGTTCAAAGTCAATTTTGTAACCAATTAATTCCCACCGTAGATCTCAAAGACTGTATCATCAAATGTCATCTCTTGATCCTCAAATCTTAGTGAGCATTTTCTGCTAGATTTTCCAGCTTTTACTTAAATCCACGAGCAATTGAGAGTGAGAGATGGAAATGCATAATTAGGGTAAAGGGTGGACGGGATTTGTGCCTTTGTCGTAAGGGGTAGATGCATAAGTTCAAAAAGTTTTTTTACTAGTAGCACGATTTTAAAAAATCGTTTAACTGTATTTTTCGATTGGTGGTGATTTTTCTGTGGCCATCAATTCTTGCCGAAACATTAGTTTCTAGCCGAAAAATCCGATCGAATTGTGGACTGAAACATCAGTTTTTAACTTTAACATCATTTTGAGACAAAAGCATCAGTTAGTAGCAGAAAAAACGCATCCGTTTCCACTTTTCTAGAGGAAAACAACTCAAAATCAATTCTGACCCGCAAAATTACTTCCAATCCTAGAGGAAAGCGATAGTTTCAACCGAAAAAATAATTTCAAAATTTAAAATCGAAAAATTGTTTTCAGAAAAATTTCGGTGAGAATGATTTTTAATTAAAGTTGAAATACTTTCGCCATACAACTTCTTTGCAGTGGTGGCCGTCGTTGGGAGGAAAAGTTTGTGGCTTGTTTCTATCTTTGGTTCATTATAGCGATTTTGGAGTCAGTACAAGCTACTTCACTGGAAGAGCTGGAGCGTATCGGCGACATCTTGTGTTTGCTCATACACGCTAATGCTAGATATCTGAATTAGTGTGCATGTTTAAAAAAGAAATTTTAGATCAGAACTTTTATAAGTCTTCTTATTCTGTCGCATTATTTCACGGATGTAAATTTCTCAGTTCTGCATCAGTTTTTTTCAAGTGACTAATCAACACTCCAAGAAACCCCATTATCGGTTGATATCAAACAGAAATAGGATTTGATCGCTAGCATGCTGTCATAACAAGGTAACGTGTAAGGTGATCTTAAATTGACAAGTGATATTAGCGATTATTACTTGCGAACTCAGCCGTAACTTCCTCGGGTGTCGCATTTGTATGTGTTCTCGAATGTTAAACAAGGCATGAGCAAGTGTTGTCATGGCAACTATGACAAGTGTGCGCCGTCGACCTTCTCCTGAATCTTCGACTTCTTTAAGGTGGTAATTCTGTCTGCACTCTGGTGCACCTTGTCGTCGCTTGTGCTCTGTTTTCTTGGTTTTATCGTACAATACTATTAGACTCTGAACATGAGCATTAAACTCGATAATGATCTTCACGATGGACCAGATTCCAAAACTAAGCTCCTCAAGTTTTGTGAGCCATTATTTTTTGTACAGTGATATATTCTCTATTAGATCTAGCCTAAACTCAGCACCTTTTCTTCCTGATAACAGCAGTTGACATCTTGGCAAATTACCAAACATCTTAAATACTTAAATACCACTCTAAGTAAACACTTCCGACAATATTCACCCTTAACACATTTCTTGTTGAAATTATAATTTAAAATCAACAGATCATACACGTGCTTTATTAAGCAGGCTGTTATAAAAGCTATTTGGAGAAATTCTCTGATCACTGACTTGCTTATCAACGTTCGTTGGAACTAGAAGAAAGTTAGCTTTTCATAATTGATCTGCCAAGGCGATTCTACTTGAACGCTAAGCTTTATTAAGCTTTACTATCATTAAAGGCCCATAATGTGGTGACAGCTGACAGGACTACTTTATTCTGCTTAAACCAACGGTTAACTTACTTAATTAACAAATCGGTAGCATCTATCGTTGACGTTCCAAAATTTAAGTTGTGATTGTCTCGCCACGATGGAATTGATCAAATGAGTACGAGTAAAATTGTTGCTATTTATTTGTGTCCAATTTGATTAATAGTCTGTAGGTTGGATTCAGCAACTTTGTTAGTTTTCTCTGTAGACTTGAAGAAGGCGTTTTTCGCGACATTTTCATTAGATATTGCAAACTGACACGTTCGTATCCATTTACTCAATAAATTTATTTAATTTACAGTGTTCTATTAAATTTTCTGTAGGTTAGAACATGGCAGAAGTGTTGAAATTGTATTAATCTAACAAAAGCTCATGATAAATAATTGTTTTCAAAAAATCTTTTAGTATTTCACAAATTCTTTGATAGATCCTCCATAAGATAATTCAGATTTATAGTGCAGAATTGTTCTTTAAGCCCGATGTTTTGTTTGCGGTGCAAGAGGTCACACATCAGCTAATTTTAAGACATTTGGTGGAAACTCAGTAATTTTGTAATTTAAAACTTTTAAATCCCAAAGATAATTTCAAAGTTTGAGATTGGATGTATGTAATAAAGAAAGTAGACTGTCCTGAATTGAAATGTTAAAGTTGTTTGACTTTTTGAGATTCAGTGAGTTTTGGTTTGTTGAAAATCCATTGATCTTAGAGACAAACAAATTTAATGTAATAATTGTAAGTGCTAAACACCATAAATTATACAAGCAACATTAATTGATATGCGCCTATTTTTAGTCGTTTCCTACGTAAGTACTGAATAGAAGTACTATATATAACAAGTACCAATAGTTTAATAAAAACTTTTTGGTAATATACATGCACGAATAAGTTCTGCCTTCTATTGCTAGAAGAACTGCCTCCGAGCCCTTTCAAAATTTATCTGCGATAATTGTGATGTTAAGACTATGTCCGAATTGTCAGTCTAGAATAGACCTCATGTCTTTATGTATACACAGCACAGCTAGAACTGTATCCACGCCAGTCCGATCTCCTCACCTTTAAATGACCGCGTTTCCCAGTTGAACATCTGTAAATAGTGCACCTCATTTTCGTTCTTTGTAAAACCGAGATTGTTGAAGGTTTCCTCGTAAGAGAAGGCTCCGTAACCATGGATATAGTCGACGTTTGCTTGTTTGGCGGCGTGCATTATGAACTTTACTATGTCTTCCTTTCTGGTGTGCTGGGTTGTGAGGTAGCCCGGAACCGCCATCCTAATCTCACGGGTACCCACCTTTTCTTCCCCTTTCTCATTTTCTAGACACTCAGTTTGGTCGATACTTTTACTGTTTGGTACGCAGTAGGATACTATGTGAAAGGAAAAGAAGTCCAGATCTTTTGTTCCAGTTTCGTCGGTGACCACATACGAAAACTGGACATCATCTTTAGGAAGGAGCCACCTAGCAACATGCTCAGAAGTCCAGAACCTAGCAAGAGAGAAGTTAGCAGCCTCCTCACGAAGCATCCTACAGACTGTGTCCACATCACAGAACGTCATCTCCCGACAGGGCAGCGCCGCGTACTCCTCCGAAACTCTGTCGCAAAGCGCAGTTATGAGCGTGCTCGGCGGGCCTGGGTCCAGACGGAAGAGGGTCATCATCTTACAGGTAGCAGGCTTTAGAGGATACCACCACACCGAGAGTTCTGCACAGGGAAAGAGACGTCGATCCTTCTTCAAATTGAAGAGATGCATGTGCTCCCCGCTTACCCTACTAGCCCCTCTCTTTACAAAGTTCAGAACCAGACCCATCCCTCGCCAGGGTTCCGCTATCGCCAGTCCGCCTATCGTCAGCGTGGGCACGCTCTTCCCCTGGTTGATAACGTCAAACGCCTCTGAGATCATCATCCCGACTATGGTAGCGTCTCGCCCATCCGCCGTCCGGACATCGGACTTTCCCTCTTTGCACAGAGTGTCTGCTATCATCAGGATTAGGTGGGGTGGGTTTGCGCTCATTCTCCTGCTGATGTACTCTTGGAACTGTTTTGGAGGGTCTCCTGAAATTGTACTTATATTAATGGCGTGTAGGACTATTGGACCATTGGACCCAAGGAGTATCATAGTTAATGGCTGTTTCACTGGTTGCCAATGTCCAATATGCATCAGTGTTGAAGGATAGATTTATACTTAACCCTAACATTGGTGATGCAAGTTTTGTCCTATAAAAGTTTCGCAAGACAACCCACCTATCTAAAATTGTATATTTCCACCGCCATATGTCGGAAAGTTACTCTGCCTAATGGCAATTTGGTAAACTAGCAATTTGCTAAACTCCTTTGTAGTTTCAGCTAACTGTTTAGCGATAGTTCTATTGTAGTTTAATTTGTTGAGTGCTCAAGTATTCAATGTCAGCCTTGACAACAGGAAAAAAGGGAACTCAGTCGTTCACGGTTTCGAGAATTTTATGCAGTATTTGACAAATCATGACACGAATACTCAAATATAACTGCAATCGATAGATAATAGATCTAACGCAACCCCCTTGCACTTACCAGATCCTAGAATGAAGTTTTTGTGGTAGAAACCTGCGATAGCGGGACACATCTCGGGACGGTAGTCCAGCCATTCAAGACCCTCCGGCAGGATGTTCGGCAGACCTTTCAGCCTCGATATAAACTCTTTATCGATAAAATCGTTTCGGTTAGAGTCTTGTCTCTGAAGCGGAAGAGGACGTTGCCATAGCCGAGTTCTGGGTGCCACTGGTTGTTTCGTCAGTCTATCTTCGCCCTGCTGCATCGCTAGATTCGGAAGTGCTCTCACAAATAAACGTGCCGGTTTTGTGATATGTGCTTAAATAGTTGGACAGTCCTGTTGCTCCACCAATCCTTGCAATCAATGAGATATAGTAATCAATAGGTGCTATTTATCGTGCTATTGTTCATGAACTTTCTTTAGTTTTGGTCACGTTATAACTATGAAGATCGCTCTGATTTGATTAGGATCCAGCTGGTTTGCCTTGTACTTGCGTTGCTGTGGGGGCGACATTGTTGGGGGTGACATTGTTCAGCTCAGGATAATTAGATAAGATGTTTTGTGTCGTGGTTAAACGGCTTCCTATAACAATACCGGTCGATTTGGAATTTTCAAAATTACCAGCCTGTTCAACAATGTTATGGCCGGCAAACAATATTAGAATATTGTCAACGTCCTAAAACTGGAGCAGATTTGACCCGATAATGACAAAACTGATCATCGTGTTGCAAATAGAAACATCGTTTTGTTTGTTTATTGATGCAGGCGACCAAAATTCAACAGTTATTAAGATTTCAGCAACATGGTAGTTCTATGCATTTAATGATGGCGACAAGGTCTCTTCACCTGAAGAGTCTTCAGGTTGCCAAAATCATCAGCTGACTTCAATGACTTTTAGATTCAGAAATCTAGCAAGTTGTGTAATCTTACTTATATCACAAATTTCGTAGTCGAAAATACAAGATATCGCTTTAACAGAATTGACCTATGAACCGATGAACGGGATCCTAACCATTTTCGTATTTTGATTTGAGACTTATTCTAGTCGGCTTAACAAGTAAAAGAGGTTCTCGGAGAAACAACAATACCTACTAAAACCTTGGAGAGTATTTTACTATGTTATATCATGTTAAAATTCATAACTGCACCTATTTGGCTATTGAGTAGTATGTGGTCCGATGTTTCTAAAGCCGAAAGTTACAAGACAAAATACACTGTGAGACTGTATTTAGCTTGTACGAAAGTTACAAGACAAAATACACTGTGAGACTGTATTTAGCTTGTACGAATGTACGGATGGTGGGAGCTGTGCTAACTCTCACTACACGTTCAGGATGTAGAATGTGGCCTTGAGTAGAAACCATGAACATGAATTTCAGAAATTTTTCCAGCCAAAAAAATAATTCTTGTTATCTTTGTGCAAACTTCAATCAAAGCTGGTGTTGAAAACTTCGAATATTTTTATTGATCTTTGTCCTAGTTTAAGTTACTACTTTTATGGCACATTCTATTTGTGTTTTTCACGACGAATAAATCTCGAGCCTTATATTGTGCAAAAATTTGCATGATCAGTGGTCGTTTAACTTCCATCTAGTATTTATAATACTACAATGACTCTAGTAAAAACAGTTATGGCAGTTACTTTAGTAACTATAGTTAATAAACAGTTATTTTATCTGGTCGATATGATTCGAATAACGTAATCTTATATGGAATGGACTTGGATTGAGTAATCGGTCGACTATTTCTTTTTTCAAGTCACAATCCTTCAAAGCTTCAAAGCTTAATGGGCAACTTGTGATCTCGCATAATCACATAGGCGACCTTTACTACATGTAGACCCTTGCCTAACAGAGAATTTCAATTTGGGTTTCAATAAGAATCATAAACGTTCACAGCACTGCTCTTTCCATAAATACCTATCGACTGATTTCGTCGATTCTGTGACTTAACCACTAAGTCGAACCACATAAATTATGCCTTTATAATTTAGATTGGGCGTATATTCTTTCAATACAAGACAATACCTAGTCAGCCTGCGGCAATCCCTGAAGATTTGCCGTCACTGATAAATAACTTGCTAAGCCCCGCATGGTACGATTTTGGTTACTTAAAGCATCGGATATTAGGATGCAAGAGCTTTTGCTGATCATTTCCCAAATTGTTGTTTCTTTTGTTTGATATACAATTAATAAATCTTCGCGTAATTTTAATCAAAATCTGTGACCTGTCATATCTTTCGTTAATGCTTCATAGTTTTTGCTTGATGTTCAACGTTTTGAAATGGTTCTGGTTTTTGTTTAAGTTCCGATTTCCCCTAGCAAGTAGATAGAAGTAGGCTCTTTCAATCAGCGATCTTGAGCTGAGTCTCGATTTTCGTGAAATGATAAGCAAAGTTCATTTTGCGTAAACTACACTAGTTAGCATCAAATGGGAGGTGTCAAAAATCTTCCAGTACTTCTTTTCCAGACGCACGTTCCTTTGGGAGGAAGAATGATTTAGTGGTTTGCTTATAGGTTGAAACGGCTGTCTCCCCAACTTAATTAGTTAATTAATCTTACGTGTCTGGCTGTTGACGAAGTTTCTAGGAATTCGTCCTCGATCGTTCATATTTAAGATGCAGCTTTGGTTGAGAAGAATTGTTAAAAAAATCTTCTTGCACCCTTGCAAGCTCGCGAACTGCAGACTCCATCCGTCCTTGGTTTTTTTCGTGCCTAATGTCCATTCTTTCACCAAATAATCCTGTTAATTTTTGTCTCAATGTGTCGTGAAGACGTTCCTGAATGCACGTGTCATGTCTAGTTCTTCATGATGCAGGAATGATATGACGAAATGATCCTCTTGTTTAAAGAGTAAAGACGTGCATTGTACAGTTGATTTAGGTATTTGTTGGTCACCAAGTAATGAACACCAGATGTACCACATATTTGTAGATTGCCTCATTGAAATAATTACCAAAAATGTTTGAAATGAACTCAAATGAAAAATATCTAAGGGTCGATTCTTAAATTTGCATTTTTTATTTAATAATAACTAATTCCCACACAACGAGGGACTTCAATGGTACTAATTACGGTAATTGAACACCGTTATCTGTACCCATTCAGGCCCAGGGGTGGAGGAAGCTTCCCAAAACCATGGCCTCGCCCCCAGTCCCGCCACCCCTTACCCTGGTAACCACCTCACCGACCTTCCCTGAGTTACTCCAATCGAGCTCGACAGTCCACACTTTGCAATGCTATACAACTTCATGTCGGATAACAGTGGCGAAGATTTTTGTGATAATAATGTACTAATTCATTGGTTGACGGCGACACTACCGCCCTCCTAATAAGATGTGATCATTTTAAGAGGTCTCCTCGATCATGATCAGGCGGGCCTTTCTTCTTTTGTTACCCCACTAATATGAATATTTTACTCCTTCACTGAGCTCACAAATTACCCACGTATTATTTGTTGTTTATTGTAATTTTATACACGTCTCTCGGTTTCAACGTTATTATGCCACTTTTCGTTGTGTTTTTGTCGAAAAGGTACCAGCTTGTTTTTACTGAAATTGAAATCATTATTTGTTAATCGGTTGTAATTTAATTGTTGGTAAGTTGGTACAGTGATTAGGGCGAAGACATCCTCTATTAAACTTTTAGTTAGTTAAATTATAAGACCGTAATTTGGTTATATACAATCAACCCTCGACATTATCATTACCCCCATTTTAGCGAATTAAAGCAATAAAGTATACACACTTCCATGGGGCCGCCTGACCTCTTTTTTATATGTAACAGTAAAAGTGTTCAAGGGTTAACGCTCAGCGGTAACGGTCTATGTATCCTATACAGACTGAATTACTTATTTAATTGTTATCAGCGTTAGGAATTCAGTTTTTCCATCCAATAAACTGGGATCGCCGACAACTTGGCTCCTCAGTCTTGGGAGATGGTGTAAAAGAGGTGGAAGTTGGTGGTTATGGCGATATAAAAGGTTTATAGTTAGTATAATACTTTCAACACCAATTTTTACAAATAGTTTAAGTAGATTATTGAGGGTATTAATATGAGGTACTCTGACTGCAGGCCATTAGTGTCATAGTGACCAATCTTGATGTATGATACTTTAGTCCTTGTATGATACTTTAGTCCTAATCAATGACTACTTGTAGAAACTATTGTATGAGTGGCCACGATCCTTCATCTTATTAATGCACACGTAAAACCTCATATTTTCCTATAATAAAGCGAAAACAACGAAGCAAGCCTCTAGTAGAGAGTGCTTGCTTTGTTTTTTAGGCAGTTTGTATTTAACAGTCCTAAGTTGAACCAGTCCTCAGCCCCTTTCCGACCTAGCTAGTGTACTTCAATTCCATTTGGTGTGTGTCTGTTATTGTTTGTTTCTTGTTCTATCATTACTGTAAGCTTGGAGACTGGGTGCAGTAATGCCCAAGAGGGTTTTTAACATCATGGATGCTGCCTTAGTTTACCTGATCCTCTCCAACATGATTTTATTCCCAAGTTCATCCAACTCAGTCACACTATCACTTGCAAATGAAGGTGAACCCTTTGGTGCATGACGATCGGACACTAAGTAAGGATTTGTTGGTCCGCTTTCCCGGCCAACCCTTTTGTATATATGTTTCGTTTAATTCGTTGAAGCTTCAAATAAATCAGAAAGATGATGTACAGCAACAAATGCTGTGACGATTGCATATGTAGATCCAAGTGCGCTCCAGCTGACATACTAATTAGCCTGTTCTTTATGAGCGGAAGGATTCACTCACGTTCCCGTAACGATTTAACGATGCGTGGGTCCTGTCATGGAAGATGTCACATTTTCCGTGTTCAATTTTCTCAAAAAATCTTAAGGATAAAGGAATAGTTGTTAATAATCAGTGAATCAAAGAATCACGTTGAAATGTTCTATTTCGTATCCCAATGATATGAGCAATTTAAACATTCAAATCGTGTCATGAGAGTAACACTTCACGTCTACAATTCTACATCAAATTGAAGCTTAAAGTAAAGCACCCCTCTGGCTCTACAATGTTTAGTCCACATCAGATGTATTGATAATGCATTCTATTACAGTTGTCACCTATTGGTGATGTGATCTTATCCGGGATCTAATCCTAGGATCTCCGGGACAAATTTGTCAGCCGAGGTGGATATGTGCACAATTTCTTGCTATTTTAGGCGAACTTTTCTCATTACTCGAATTTATAAACTTTCGCGGAGAAATTATTGATTAGCCTCCTGGCCGCCTGAATAGGTTCAATTTTAGTCCCTTTGCAAATTGCATTCCCTCTGTAAATTTTCCCCAAGATTTTGATTGATTATGTCCATGAAACCAACCGGATGCTGGATTTAATCGACCGATTGATTGTCGGCCTGCTCCACTCACGTGCGACGGAAAATGTCTCCAATGGTGCTGGGAGCGTGGTCAACTTTAATGAGACTTTTACATGCGGTGTTGGAGAGCCGGAGAGGGACTGTGCGGTACTGCGAGTTAGTACCGGTTACATTGTAACAGTCTGGGTAGAAGAACTGTCTATATATTTTGGTTCTTTAACGTGTTATTGGCATAGTTACCTTGACTCTCGATCTGGTCATAGTTACCTTGGTTCTTGTTGTAGTCATGGTTACCTTGGTTCTTGTTGTAGTCATAGTTACCTTGGTTCTTGTTGTAGTCATGGTTACCTTGGTTCTTGTTGTAGTCATAGTAACCTTGGTTCTTGTTGTAGTCATAGTTACCTTGGTTCTTGTTGTAGGTCATAGTTACTACTTGGTTCTTGTTGTAGTCATAGTTACCTTGGTTCTTGTTGTAGTCATAGTTACCTTGGTTCTTGTTGTAGTCATAGTTACCTTGGTTCTTGTTGTAGTCATAGTTACCTTGGTTCTTGTTGTAGTCATAGTTACCTTGGTTCTTGTTGTAGTCATAGTTACCTTGGTTCTTGTTGTAGTCTATAGTTACCTTGGTTCTTGTTGTAG
>JH152989.1:140877-163839 GCA_000226015.1 Mnemiopsis leidyi
TTTAAAAGTACTGTCAAGATATTTGCAGATGACTTAAAACTTATTGCAAATTTGTCTGATAAGGGGAGTGTCTGCAGATTCTACAGCTGACTACTCATGCTGAGAGACATTCGAATGGAGACCTGATTGAGGTTTATAAAGCCAGCCAGGGTTTATCCCATTTATCTGGGGTCTTAAATTTCAGTAGGTCAGGAGTTATTTTAGTATGTAAGCCAGGTAAGAGTAAAGTTTCCAAAATCGATTGTATTCATAGGAATTTAAATGATAGGGTAATGTCTTTTTGGAATAAGCTACCCTTAGAGGTTAAGACTGCATTAAACCTAAATGTTTTAAAATCTAATCTTGAGATGTTTAAGAGCAGAATTAAAGCTTTAAGACTTTTTGCGAGTGGGAACTTCTGGGATATTTCTTATGAGTTCTAAATTCATATTGAAAGTGGAAGTTAAATTTAGATAATGAAATGAGACATAATACCTATCTCAAAGATAACCCTTCTGTAGCTAGAACAAGGTTTATTAACATTAATTAGGATTTTTTGTATTTTAGCTTTTTTAACTGAATTTAATTCTTTTAGATACTTTGGGAGATTAGTTGTGATGATGCTGGCATCATTATTTGTTATTTATTTTATCTTTTATGACCAACACTGAGAAAAATAGGGCATAGGCCCTACTATAGCAGGTTAGTGGGAATGTTCATGAAATTTAGATTTACGAAGAAAATCAGTGAGGAGATGTACTTAAAGAAGAATCAAGTGTATGCAACACCATTATAAGCTTTGTGAAACGAATTCTTTCCTTGGAGACCACATTCATAGACATCAGAGGACATGACGGATGGTATTGTTAAAAACCTATCAACTTAGAAGAATTCGATTTTAGAGACAGAGAATAGATGCAAAACAAAATGTCAAAATTGATTCTAAAATCTTTGGGGCCGGTTTTTGCAGTTATCTTTTATCATGTCTATTGTGTATTTTGGGAGAAGTTCAAGCTAACAATAAAGCAAGACTCATTGAGTTGGAGAGCATGAGTCCACTGTCCCTCCTTGATAGAAATGTTCTTAATTGGAAATTTTTCATGGTCCTATTCATTATTAAAGTATCAAAGAAGGTCATATTTACCACACCATAATTGGAAATGTTTTGAAGAATGAGCAAGGCTCTGGTTGCCAAATTTTTAATGCCTTGCCAAAAATTTGTCCCTTGAAAGTAATATACTACCCAAACTGGTGTCCCTGGTGCAAGAGATTACTGTTAAATGTTTTTGAGAATAGCTGAAAATGTATTTCATTTTTTCTCTTTATTTTTCAGTCCCCCAGCTCAGTTCAATTAATACAACATTTTCTAACATTTCTTCGACCATACCTTATTGAAAAATTGAATCACTGAATGTCAATGTATTATTAATTGGGTAAAGTGCAACAACATTTCCCTGTGTCCATCATTTCAGTATCCAGCACAATTGCCCAGTCCTTGATGACAGCTTTTAATTGTTACATCAGGATTTTTGCACTTATCCGACACAAGATTTCCACAACCAACAACTTCACCATAACAGCTGTTTCCAAAGAACCAGTAACTGGTACATCTACATGCACTTCCAGCTGGTGCTGCTTTGGAAATCCTGCATCCAGCATTCACATAGTAGCACTCACATCCCCCAGGATATCCATTGCAGTTGCCATTTCCTTGAGCACAAGAGGCAAGGGATGTGTCAGGTTTTTTACATGTGGCAAGGCTTTGATCCTGACAAATAGCAGAAGAACCTATGCAATCTCCTCCTTCTTTTTTGCAGTGACAGGCGGTATCGTTGGATGCAGGAGAGCTAATCATGCAGCCATTCCCTTCCTTTGTGCAATGGCACCTTTCAGTGCTATAACCATCACAATTACCACCTCCTTGAAGACAAGACTGTATTGATGTCGAATTGGTACAGTAATGAGAATCTGGTTGTCGACATTCTACTACTTCACCACTGCAGAATCTTTTTTCACCATTCTTTACTAGGGTGCACCTGCAGGCTTTTCCATAATTTGCAGCTTTTGAGACTTTACACCCATCATTTTCATGTGTGCACTCACATGTGTTGAGATTGTCAGAGTATCCTTTACAATCACCAAGACTCTGGTAACAGGACTCAAGAGAGACATCAGGTGTCAAGCAATGAGGATCTGAAAGATCCTTACATCCCACAACCTTTCCAACACAAACACCTTCAGCATTCTCGGTACATTTGCAGGCTGAATGTTGTGGTGCAGGAGTGCTAATCACACAACCTGTTCCATTTCGTTTGCAGTAGCAAGTTCCTCTACTTAGCACCAAGCTCTCAGAACCAGCTGTAGTTCCTGGTAAGATGTCATTTTTGGTGTACAGATTGTATCCTCTTTTTTTAGCCCATTGCACCAACCCAGCTATGTTGTTTGAAATGATTCCTCTTGCTCCATAGTTGTAGTACTTGTCAAATTGATCCTCTCTATCTAGAGTCCAGATAATTGTGTCAGTTAATACCCCTTTTGCTTTGTTTATTCTTCCTAGGACTGCTTCAGACTCAAAGCTGTAGAATGGTTGAGCACACATAGATATTCCTGCAGAGAAAATCTTGCTAGTGTACTGCAACTGTGCCATGTATTTCAGAGCTTCAGATGCCCTTGAATACATGTCATATGTGACAAAAATTCGCCTTTGGTGCTTGGACATCTTGGACTGCTCTGTGAGAGACATCAAGTATTCGTCTGTTCCTCCACCAATAACAACATTTCCTTCATAGCCTTTATCAAAGAGTTCTTGTTCAAGCATATTCACCATTTTACTACCTGCAGAACCAATGAGCTTTTCAGGAACATCCCCCATTTTGCTATCCAAGTATATCAGAGCGATCTGATCTTTGTACTCATGAGACATGAAATACTGTAGCACTTTCCCGATAGGGTTCCGTCCTGTGCAAATTTGAGAGATAGGAAACTGGCAGACTCCAGTGGTAATGAGGCATGAGCAGTCACATGGGACACCATGGTATGTTTCTGTAGGGCTGCCAGCTGAGTTAAATGTCACATCGATTTCAAGAGCATTTGCTCCTGCTGCTATGGACCAACCAATGACATTTTCGTTGTTTGCCATGTGGGCTATGGCCCAAAATTTTTCTACACATTGCACTTCTGACGCTATTAAAACCAATCCAATTATGACAAGTGCCATACTTTCTGAAAATTATGTATTAAAGGGACTTAGTTAAAATGATTTAATAATTTGGAAGCTCTAATATCAATATTTAAGCTCTAATATTAATAATAAAGAAGCTCAAATATTTTTTATGTTATAAAAAGCTTGTCAGTAATTGGTAAAGCAGGGATTTAAAAACGTTCACAAAAACTATCATCCCTTTCAGTTCCCAACAGGAGAAACAAACCTGCTCCAACTAAAACAATTTTAAATGTAATTTTCTCTCCATTTGTGCTGAACTTTGTAGCGGTTTATTTTACGTTTAGAAATCAGTCATCAAAGAAATTAACACTTATCAAACAGGTGTGGCCTCAAAATCTCTGTCATTCTATTGTCTAAAGGTTCTCAAGTCGGTGATAAATTGAATTTAATCTCTAGGAAACCTGTCTAAGCAAAGAATCGGCAATTTTGAACAATACTTAAAGTTGTCTGTTTCTTAGTCTTGATTCAGTCAAAGCTAAACATTAGGGAGCTCAATGGGACGAATTGAAAGATAGGAAGGAATTATTAGATTCGAAATAGGGCAACTCGGCCAGATTTTCAGGAGGCGGAAGGTCCTGGGTCACATCCATGGGTTGGTGGTGTAGTGGTATCTACTCCGACTTTCTATGCAGAAGATCGGGGGTTCAATTCCCAGATCCGCCAATCCTAGAGGAGTGCGCTAAGGACATTCTTATTCTAATGTGAGTGTAACTGGTTTCTCCAGTTTTAAAGTAAGTTTGAATCGTCTTTGTCTTCATATAGTGATATAAACCTCTCGAATCAAACTAACAGATGTACTACTTTAGGATGAGGATTAATTGGTTACAGCGAAGTACAACTGGTCTGCTTGAAGGAATAGACTTTGGAGTAAAGTATAAATCAGACACATGTCACGGTAACATCATTATCAGATTAAAACACGAAAAGACCCTAAAAGCTAACTCCCTCATACTCAGTCTAAACAGCCCAGTATTTGACCACTTGATAACCGATCTGGGGCAGGGGGAAATATTCATGGAGTTGTTTGAGGAGCCAGCTGCAACACGATTTTTCAGAGCGCTCTACTGTGGAGAAATTGGGAAGTTAACGCGGCTTAGTCAGCTACAGGACATGACGGCGCTGGCTCACATTTACAACATTCCCTGGCTTACAAACAAGTGTCTAAACTATTTCCTAGACTACCCCCACAGCCGAGTTACAGCAGAGTTTATCAGAAAGATAGAAGTTTCTGCTACCTGGAACAAGATGACTGAAGAGAATTTCAAGAAGGCAGCAGAGGAAGCTGCTGCAAAAATGCCTCCGCCAGTTAAACTGGAGCCCTTGCCTCCTAGGCCGTTGTCGTTCATGAGTAATGGTAAAGTTCACCGTGTTGAAAATCCGCCCAAAACTTCAGACTCTCAAAACACTTTGCTAGATAAGGTCACTAAAAATTGATAATTTTGAAGGTTGGACTTTGAAGTTCGTATGATATTTTTCTGTGTTATTATGATCATCAAGTTACAAATAATTTATTATTACAGATCAGTTAATGATATTCAAAAGTCAGGAACCGCCAGGAATTGAAACGTTATGTTAACATCTAACTAATGTATTTATTGCTCTCTTTTGGCTTGTGCCTTCTGTTATGAGAGGCTACAATGCCGCATATACAGTTAAAAATCAAACTCTGGACCCGCAAAATACTGTCGACGGTTCAGTCTTTGGCCCACAAC
Source organism: Mnemiopsis leidyi (assembly GCA_000226015.1). Lineage (NCBI taxonomy): Eukaryota > Metazoa > Ctenophora > Tentaculata > Lobata > Bolinopsidae > Mnemiopsis > Mnemiopsis leidyi. The sequence continues at coordinate 145,792 of JH152989.1, forward strand.
ATTGTCGGCATCTTGTCTAAATTTATGTACAATAACGTGTGGCATATTATAATCGAACCACCAAAATCTCCATTTCGTCTTCATTAATGGTTTAAAGTCTGGAGTTGAAAGTTTCACTGCATCTAAGTTATTTTCATCGGTATAGCAAGTCAATTTCTTCAAAATAATAAATTATTGCAGAGGAAGACAATTTTTATGTTAATATTTTATATCATCGAGTTTTATCAAATTCAGCACTGTAATTAAAGATATTGCTCACACAGAATCCAGATGTTTAACTGAATATTTTTTGCAATGTAAGTTTAAGCAAAATTTAGCAATATCTTACTTAGTTTATTTGTTATTCTGTCAAACTTTTGTAAACTTTTCAATTAGGCCATAAGTTAAAGAAGTGGAAATACAAAGAGTTTAACAAACACACAAAAATTGTTCGATACCAAGATTTATACTATTTTAAAACTTAATCGCTGCTCAGGATGCACTGACTCGCTAGAGCGAGCCAATGATTGAAATAGAGCCCGAGCCTAGCGCTCACAAGGAGAATTCTGATGTTAACTCTGCCATCGATTTTGGGCTAAACGATGGACATAAAGAGGTAACTTGCTGTTTTATGTTGATCAAAACCTGTTTTTCAGTAAATGTGTTGTTTTTAGTAAATGGGTTGTTAATCAAAACCCGTTTTTTAGTAAATGGGTTCGCTTCTCTATTTTCTAAGGAGTTTTACTTGGGAGAGGATTCGCCGGAAATTTCTTCTTAAGTCAATCACCTGTGAATAAAGTTGGTTTTAAAATCTTAATACGTGCCATTAAAGTGAGCTTCTCAAATCATTAATAAATAAATTATCGACAAATAACAATGAAAATAAGGACCCACCATTACAATAAGTGTGTGAAAACAATAAATAATCGACAAATAACAATGAAAATAAGGACCCACCATAACAATAAGTGTGTGATATTGCAGATCGCAACACAACTCTCGTCACTAAGACTGGAATGCGAGGATCACGGTGTGGAACTGGAGCAATACCAAACAGAACGAACTCTGGCTAGGATTATCGAACTGATAACCAAGGACCTGTCGGAGCCTTACTCCATATATACTTACCGATACTTTATACACAATTGGCCCTTTCTCTGCTTCATGGTACACCTTTCAGATTCCAGTTCTTATCATGTGTTTTTTTCTGTTGTGGCTCAATGTCAAGGAAGTTTTTTTCTTTTTAGGTCATTTGTTTATTCCATTAAAACTAAAACTAAATCCAGGCAAAAGTGGACGAAGAGATTGTCGGAGCTATAGTTTGTAAGCTGGACGAACATAAGAAAGGTAGCTATCGCGGCTATATAGCCATGTTAGCGGTTGATAAGAATCATAGGAGGAAAAAGATAGGTGAGATTAACACAATTCAGCCACCCTCAGATCACCCGCCGAAATTGACCGGGGCTAAAACAGAAATAATTTTTAACGTTACTCTACTTCTATGTACTGCAGACCTTAAATTTTTCTTGAGTTACATTGTTAGCAGTAAAACAATGTTGGTGGCCGACGTCCTGTACAAGAACGTCGTGCCCCAGAACGTTGTGTCCCAGAGATTTTGCCACAGTGACGTCCTGCTTCACAACAGACAACTTCGTTAGGGTTAGGGTAAGGGTTAGGGCTTCGGTTACGGTCAGTGGGGCAAAATACATGGGGCAAAATACTCTGGGGGACGATGTTTTGAGGCAGGACGATGGGAATCACAATGTTGTATTGTTACAGGATCTTCATTGGTTCAAAAAGCGATCCAGACGATGATCGAACACAAGTGTGAAGAGGTTTGTTCGACTGTTTAGTGATAGGATCTTTTTTAGAGAACTAAGTCAAGTGAAAGAAGGGTCTACTGCTATGTGTATCGATACACGCATTCGCAAATTTTATGTTATCGTAGCGCAAAACAAGCGCGCAGTTTTTTTTCAATGGCGCGCAGCGTGTTCTGTTGATCGAATGTCGAATAATCTTAAAAGCCTTGAATTTAACAGATTCTAACCTTCAATTGAAACTTGTAAGGCGATGTCACAAAAAGCTAAACAATTACTCGTTTACTCCACTAGGTGGTTCTAGAGACGGAGATAACAAACCAAGCAGCTCTTAACTTGTACCAACAACTTGGTTTCGTCAGAGACAAACGCCTACTGAAGTACTATCTCAACGGAGTCGACGCTTTTAGATTAAAACTCTGGCTGAAGTGACCACTTTCATCTGGACAAGCGATCTTGAAATTTTCATTTTGAGGTTTTCTCACCCGGCCTAAGTTTCAGTTGTTGAAGTTATACGAAGCCGCCCCCCTCCGTTGAAGTGAAGGACGATGTCACATTTCGTTGTCATTCTTTTGTACGAAGAAAATCGCCGCTACCGAACTGCTGAACTACTGAGCTTTAAAACGGTTTTTCGTTTTGAATTGTGTTGATTTAACTTATTTGGTAGATAACTAAAGTGGGATTTTGTGTAGTGTTTATCTTCTATTGTTTTGTTTCAGTAAACTTCGTAGTCTTATAACGCCCCTTAAGTTTCCAGTATATTTGGGTTATTATCTTTGTAAATTATTCTCAACTGATAACCATTTTAATTCGCTCATCGCTTTTTTTGAAGAAAAAACGATTAGTTTCACACAAACGATGAAAGTGTGGGTGTGCTTTGTAGATAATTTTTTCATTCGATCAAGGTTAGATGGATAATAACTAGAGAACGTAACTGACGGATAACTTAAAATGAATACATTACCCGAGTACGTCGAGGCAACTGGCATAAGGTTAATTTGTTTATCTGGTAAGAATGATATTAAAATTTCAAAGATTTATGATAATTTAACATTGGGCAGAAAGTTACGGACCGTAATAGATACGCGAAAATAGGATCTGAAATAACCAACTTATTCTGAAAACAGCTTTTTCGAAGGATGTCAGTACCAGTAGCTGCCTGCAAATTCCAGTCCTAAGGAATGTTGTCCAGAAATGTAAGCCCGTTGCCATGGATACACAACGTGTTGCAATGTCGACACATGTCTAAGAAGAAGAGATGGAAAGAAACTAAAATGAAACCAGAGAGTGTGCATTCCAGAATCTTGTACAATGACGACAGAATTTTAGTGTACAACAAACCCAACCGGAGAGCTGTACACAATGGTTCGTCCTTTTTATCGATTTCATTTAAATTTGACTTCACACTGAAACCAGCCCCGACATCTCGACTTGTAAAAACCATAACTAACATTTGTTATGTTAGAAATAATGAAATCACATTGATACTCAAAGTTTCTCTAACGCCACTTTTATCAGGACCGAAAGTGGGAAAGACAATATATCAGCAACTAGAAGAGGCGAACGTAACTCCAGTCTACCCCGTTCACCGACTTGACCGAGATACTACAGGTAATATACTATAAGTATAGTTATACTATATGTAATATGTCATCTGAAATTAGAGATCAACAATTATTTTACTGTTTCACCCGTAAGACGTTTTCAAATTGGGACATAAGAACCTGTCCGACAGCTTGCGTTTAAAATTAATTAATAATACTACTTTTAGGTGTTCTTTTGTTCGCTAAAGACCAAGAGATGGCTAATTATCTGTCTTCGCTGATGAAGCATCATAAAGTAAGTTTCGAAATTCTAATCATTCGCGTTTTAATCAATAGTATTCGTGTTTTCAGTATGGACGAGGTTACTATTTAGTTTATCAAAGATAAGAAAAGTAATAGATAAGAAAATTCAACGTTCTGATGGGGATGGTGAACAATTGTCAAGAATTTTTCGCAATAAAAATTCTTTACAATTTTCGAAATTGCTTAGATTTTCAAAATTGCCATTTACTGACAATGAAATATTATTTCGATGTTTCTATCGAATCTAAATATTGTTAACCTAATACAAAATTTTTCAAAATTGCCCTTAACTAACGATGAAATATGATTTCGATACTTCTATCGAATCCCAGATGTTCAGTGAACTAGAGCTGAAGGTCATTCGATGTTGCACTCATCTAATATGGCGAATCTCCACGTGAGCTTAAGAATTTTTGGAGATCTCATTCTCAAAATGAAGTTTTTAGAAGTCTAAATCTGACACATATGCGTGACCTAACCATTCGCATTAATGGGTCGATCACATGTCACATAACCAAAATTTTGGCAAATTTTACCCCCTTCCCTCTTTTTTGCTCAAACGTTAACATACCATGGCACCCCCTTCGTTTTGATTTTTGACAACACCCTTTATCGACCCTATCTTGACAGATACTGAGGAGCTACTTAGCGTTGTGTGTTGGGGTCCCCGAACAGACGAAAGGAGAAATCGGAGGGATTATGGGGCATTTCAACCGTGATGGACGGTAACTCAGTGTTGATTGTACCGTTATATATCGTGGTTACCTAAATTATGTTAGAAAGAAACTCACGCAGACTCTTACGCTCATCTTGTATTTTATTATGGAGTCGGCAAACTTGAAGATGCAAATAAATGGGACACATAACACTGTCAATAAGAATTCAGTATATTGTAGCTCACTGATTTTCTTATTATTTTGTCTCCAGATGGAAGATGGGAATGACGAAAAGAATAACCAGCAACAATAAGGACACAGTCTCGAAATACCGGGTACCTAGTATTACTTCAATTTATGTCGTTCGTTCGCTGTGAAAATAAAGATGTAATTTTGCAAAGCAATACTCACTTTCCCAGTCTTACTTAGACCGTTGTAGCTAAAAGTAAGACTGAACTTCAGAACTTTTTTTTAACTATCAAATGTTCCGGTTTAATATGGAACGCACCATTTGCAATTGTGAAAAGTCCATTAAGTACGCCTTCTAGCCAGTAACACGTTAATTACTTATCCGGAAACATAGAAATGGGCACGGTTTCCTGTCATCTAAGGCTGTACTCGAACCAAATTTTCTGTAACATCGAAGCAAGTCAGCTAAGTTAAGGTGGTTTAATGCCAAATTATCGTGCCCTAACTTATACTTAAAGTCGTTATCTGACCCGCCCTGGTGCAGATTGTATCCTCGATATAATTATAACATCTTTGGCTTGAAAAATGAGTATAGCGTGGAAATGTTGTAGTAATTTAGTTGATTTTAAAGTGGGAATTAGTTTTGGAATTGATATTCCTGGTTTGAGTGTGAAGCAGATGGCATAACTACCAAGTTAAACTGGTTTGTAACTGTCATGTCCCTCAAATTTGTCAAATTTACAAGGAAATGGAAATTCAGTTCATATCCTAAAATTTGTGTAGGTATTAAAGACGTACTTGGATGCTCTCTCGATGGTGGAATTACAACCGATTACTGGAGCGAAACATCAGCTCAAGGTAAGGAAATTAAAGGGAAAATAATCTCTTTGATTGAACTGCGATTATCGAAGATAACCACATGTTGATTTATACCCTTAAACAGATTGTTGTATGGGAATTGATAATTGATATTGTTTACCCGAAATGAGATATGATAACAACTAGGCCATTTCCTACATAAACCCTTCTCAGGTACACTGTGCTCAGTTGTTGAAGACCCCCATATTTGGAGACAATAAGTACGCTCCTAAAGCCCTTCTTCATTCAGATCTGGCTCAGAGACTGACCGGCCAATGTGAGTTTTTCAGTTTTCTTTGAAATTCTGGAACTTGTCTTGAAAGCTGTAAAAATGAAAAATCTCTGAATTTTACTTTACGAATATTTGTGGTAACTGTCAATGAGTAGAGTTGATCATGTACTTTTGCAGCAATGGGGTGGAACCCGGTACATCTACACGCACACAGGATACTCCTCCCTGAATACAAACAAACTAACGATCTCATCATCACTGCTCCTCTTCCTACCTTCTTCCTAGGTCGGAGAGTTTTCTCTGAAGCAAATCGAGTCGGCCATACTTATTTTTAAGATGTAAATTATGGAGATGCATTTTAAATCATATAAAAATATGCATTCTACAAAAATAATACCCCGACAATTTCAGCTACCCTAACTAGGATAGAATCTTATACTTTCCACCGCACTAAAACGGCGTCACACAAGGACAAGATAGTGGACAGATTTGATGAAGGATTCTTACAAAAGCTTACCGGGTAAATTCTTACTTGTTTTGAAATTTTCGTGTCGTCAACTCATTTAAATCGCGTGATATCAATTGAAGCTGAGATTTTCCAGTATAACTTTGCCAGAACGGTGTTACTCATGTCAAATCAGGATTATATAAGACTCAATTTCAGAATGAGTGCCCGGGAAAGTTTCTACAAGATAGACGCTACCATGCCTGCTGAGGAACAGGAACTACAGGTATAAACATTATCCTCTGTTATATTGTTCAGACTTGAGTTGTCTTTCAAGTGGATATTTTGTGCAAAATCAGGAGGTATTAGGATCGAGACTCAGAGTCAGGCGGAGGGAGGCTGGAGGGAGAGTGGGGGAGGGTGGAAGAGTGGAAGTTCATTCATCAACAAACCATATCATCAACAAACCATATCCCTAAAAATATCTAATATTTATTATCTTATTGAGTTCTAATTACGAGCGCTACCTCGAGATAAACGCCCCATCTTCTCCAGGACTTATCGTACTCGGAGGAGGACATGTACCAGCGGACAAGCAGGAAGTTAGGACGCTCAGTTAGCAGCCAGAAACACAGGGAGCATGTCAGATTGAGCAGGGTGATGCGGCACACTCTCAGCAAGACTTCGGATAGATAGCACAATCGGTGTAGTGAACTTTAGGATGATCTTTTGTTTTACTGACCATTCATTTGAGATATAATAAATTAACCACTGTCTCAGTCGTCCTGAATTACAACAACAGATATGGAAGACTAGAATCAAGTTGTTTAAAAATGATAAGGGTCTAGCGCAAAATAGGAGTTACTTTTGTATGGTATTGGTGTTCTGATTTTAATTCCTCGATTTTTGATTGAGCTATAGTTTAGTTTTCCACTTTCACGATCATATTTAAACTTAAAGAATTGATATTGTGCATTAGCCAGTAATGTGCTGGTGGATTTGACTGTAGACTTCAGTCTACAGAGTTTTTAATTTTGGTAATGGATTATTTTTACTTGTCTCTCTTCACTTGTTTTAAACAATTTCAACACTACAAATTAAATTACATTCACTGAGATTATGTGACATTGATAAATACTGAAGATAAAAGAAACTGATTCATTAATTTGATGTTTGCGTTTTACTGCTCAGCAGCTGTTAAACGATCAAATTTAAGATCTCTCTGATACATTTTAATACATTTACTTATATCATGAATATGTTATTGACTGGTTTGTCAATTTCGACAACAAACCTACTAGATTCTACTTATTGGATAGTCATATGATTTATAATATCAATTTAGTTAAATTTCAAGTGGAAATTATCAAATTATCAAATGAAAACGTGAACCAGAACTGTCTCAATTATTGAAAAATAAAGATTTATTGACCCGCGTCTGTGACGTTCCGTCAACGACTTAATGGTGTAACTCTGTTCTAAAGTGACTCTAAGTTTTAGGTGTATGTTCCAGTTGGGCTATGGATCGTGAGAAAAGTAGCGGTATCATTGCCCAGCTAGCTCTACCTTCACAACGACAGGTAAGTTATTGTGACTTACTTTCTCATGCCCTTAATATGGTCGCCAATTTGTTCTTTCCTTTGACTGATATGGAGTTGCATATGGTTATTGGTGGGGTTATTGAGGCACTGACCATGGCCATGTCAGCTGGAATTTTCCCTCATGTGATTGCCAATTTCTTAATTTCCCATTTCCCATAAAATTATTTTCATTATGATCCATACGACCTGGGTCCTGGACATATGCTTACCATATATTAACCATGATGTACGTGCGTGCGATGAGTAGTACTAGTAGTATAGTCATTCTGATATATTCAAATGATCTTTTAATTATTTTTGTTTATTAAAACTCTTCGAACATCGAAATTTACAGAACAGGCAACGGCAATGAATTGAAAATAAAAACTGTTTATCAAAAAATTGCCCTTGTATGTAAATTTTGAATGATCGGAAAATTGCTACCGAACATAAATTTTGACGGGGCGAATTTTTGCATGGAGCCCACTTTGGGCACTGAGAGGTTCAGTAAGTGCACTTCGTTCATCTTTGATATCGCATGCAGCATTACAGCATGCTCACTTACAAATTTGGCCGGCCAAAGGCAACGAATATCAAATGGATCACATTAGCAGTAAATGATTAGCAAGAATGGGAACTTTTTGAAATTTTGAGGATTTTAGTTTTCTCGATTCGGTATATTTTGGAAATATAACCGGACCGGACCTGACCGGCAAAAATCTACCCGATACCGGACCGGACCGGATATTCGTTCGGCCCCTAATCTGAACTAAATTTCTTGGAATCATCACGATTATTAAGTTTGCACATTGAATTGAAGGATTTTTAGTTCTCGCAAATTGACCTCTCCGAAATTGTTGTCCGCCCCGATGCCAGTCTCATCAAATATAGAAGTACCGAAAGACAGTTTAATGGAAAAATTTGCCTTGATTTTAGTGACCAAAAATGGTAAATACATCTCTCTCTCTCTCAGTTGTCAGCATAACTAAGACCAAGATTGTTGTCTTTCTGAAAATGTGATGTTATGACCCTGTTTCAGGGTCGTCCGATACGAAAGCAAACTAAAGTTCTGACTGAGGAGGAAAAAGAAAGAAAAAAGAATAATATACACCTCGTCAGTTATAACAGTATTTATTTACTTTTTTCATAGTATTTGTTACCTTCTGACAGCCTGAACTTGAAGGCCTTAATTTTCAATTGATGTGCCAATGACAATGTGAAAACCCGTCCCAAGGATGAGTTCCTTGCAATTAAGTAATCAGTATCTCACAATTACTGTCTTGTCTATTAATTTTATACCACCTTCAGCCCGTTTTCGAGATGTGATTATTTTAGTAATCGCATGGGTAGGTATGTGGGTAATTGCCACACACCCGATCTTAACAGCGTCGGCTGGGTGGTGTTGTGGTTTCTTGTCCTTGGCACGAATGGAGTTCGATTCCCGGCTATTGGGTACTACCCAAGCAAACATTTACTCCTGCCCAGTAGCTTCAACCGTTAACTCTGGTATTCAGAACTGCTCAAACTCAGGATTTTTTGCTTCTTCCGCCGATCGGAATGTGCCGATACTATCGATTTATTCGATATCTCCTACTATTTGTTAAAGTCTATATCCTGATATAGATAACCCAGTCTCTCGTATCTTGGTTTTTCTGCAGTAATCTATCTCTCTCAGTGTTCCTCCACATGCTTATCAAATCTTCATTTTAGTAGCTCTGACTAAGATGTTCAGTCTCCAGAAACGTGTTTGGAAAAATAAAGAAAAGTTAGACTTAGATACAGGATTACAATAGGAGATAACAAACTGCGCTGCAAATACTTTTAGTTAAGATAGTTTGGAATTCGCAGATATGGTTAAGTTAAGAGGGAAAATTTAGAATTTTGTTACATGTTTCCCTTCAGTCTAATCTTTTAAACATTCATTTTTTCGCTAATCCAAAGGTCCTCATGATATCAAGAGTGCTTATTAGTTATTACATATAAACCAGTAAATAGATTATGTACAAATTGGTAAAGCGAAAGTCACTTCAAAGGCTAGTTATAACTGTGATGGGAACCACATGCATGACATGATAATCCACCTACTTAACCACATCTGTGTGGATCTGTAGCAGCATAAGTTTCGGGCGTTGCCTTCTACAGCAGGCTATCCTGAAATTAGAAACTTGCTAACTAAACAAAGGCTTTTTAATTTTGCAGGTTTTAAATTCTCTGTTCTACAACGAATTGAGAGTATGTCCGGACGAAGGAAATTTACTTTTGACCGAACAAATTTTTACTGACTCCAAAACTCGGGCTGAAATGGCATCATTGCTCTTCGATGAGTATGAGGTCAAAGCTCTGTAAGTTCCTCTTATTGTACAAAAACTCTTTTGGGGGAAAGTCTAGCCAGATGGTTGACTTGGAATTGAATCACGGTAAAATGAAGTTGCCGATCTAACCTCAAATTCAAACTAAAAAGCCATCGGCCCATTGCAATTGCCCAGCTTTACTAGCTCATGATGTGAAACATGCTTTCCAGTCCGTGACCAAAGTAATCACATATACGGAGGTTACAAAAATCACACCCAAACCAGTGCTATCTAGCCGGTATCATGGTTCGCTCCATAAAAACAAAAACGATTTAGTTTTACGATCGAGAGTATTATACCATCGAGTATTTATACGCTTTATACCGGACAAGCCAGTAAATACTCCTTCTAACCTTCTTTATGCAATAAGACAGAAACCATCTTCTCATATATATATTTGGCAACAAAATGCAAGACTTCCTTCCAATATTTTGAAACAGAAAATCGGGACGCTACACCTACACTTACAGCAAACTTGTAATTTTTTAGACTGTTTTTAAGGGGTTTTCTGACATTTTTTGGTTTTCGGCATTTTCAGTTCGGTTTAATATTCATTGATGGAAATTAAATTTTTCAATGGCGCTGAAAACCGAGAAAAAATTTTAAAAATGCTACAGCAATTTCAAATTCCTACCCTAACCAAGCCTTCTCCCCCACCTCCAATCTCCAACCGCAATGAAACCCTCCCAACCTTGAGTTATTCTGAAAAAAGTAGCACTCCTTTCACATATAGTATGGAAAGAAGTAGCACGCCCTTCTCAGATATTATGGAAAGAGCTGTTTTTCAACTATCACGTGGGCCGCTGTCCAGACGAGTATCGGTTCCTCCTCACTGAACACGTGTTTACTGGCCGGGACGACCGGGAGACGATAATTCGGCTCTTCTTTGAAGAGTGCAAAACTATTGCCTTGTGAGTTGAGATATGTGTCGTCCTTGACTTATTGTACTTCTGAACACATGGGATATATGCATGGACATGAAATTAAAGCATTGGTAGTTAAGGACATGTCGCGTTACAGATACAAGCTTGTTAAAGCAGCAATCTGGGATGTAAGCACTTCTTGTGATGAGTTACAGATTGTGTATTTTGCAGTCCTTTAGGTACACGCACGGAATTCCGAATTTGACGGAATTCCGACAACCTCAATTCCTAAATTAGGAATTTAGTGCAGTCGGAATTCCGTGCAGGTAGCGCACGGTATTCCGACTCGGGCTCACGTTCCCCTTACAAAACGGGGCTCACATTTTCATTTGATATTGGTGTTCTGAGTTGCATGGTGGGTGGGTTCTTGTGGTGATGGCTTAGATGATCGTGGTGTGAGCAGTGCTGTGAGCCATTACGGGGCCTGCATGGTGAGGTGGTAAGCAGGTGTGACTAGGATTGGAACCTCAGCCCGAAGCCCTCTCTTCAGCCACTCCAAATGAAACCACTACAAGGTGCCCAACTCCTACTCCCCAGATCATCCAACATCACTGAGGGTTGGTACCACGGTTTTCACTCGCTGATGGGCTGCTCTAATCCTACAATCTGGAGATTCCTCGACTGCCTGAAGAAGGAACAGAATCTAACAGACATCAAGATGACTCAACACTTGATGAGACGGTCCCCTCCCCCTCGAGCGAGAAAGTCGACTGACTACGATGAGAAGCTGAAGATTTATTTCAATGAATGGCAATAGAAAATTTATCATCAATATCCCGAGTCGGAATTCCGTGCACCCCTTCGGAATTCAGTGCAAGTCGGAATTCAGTGCGCAAATTTTGTTAACTTAAGTCGGAATTCAGTGCTAGTCGGAATTCCGTCAAAGTCGGAATTCCGTGCGGGAACCAGTCCTTTATAACAGAAATTCCTGGGAAATAAATTTTTACGGTGGCACGTACTTCATTTTACCGTAAATTCCAAAATTTATACGATTTTAAATTAAAATTATAGGTGTAAATACTTAGTTTGATGATCAAGTTTAGATTAATCGCTATAAAAGGGTAAAATTCACGTGCTATTACAGCCTGTTCTTCAGGATGTTTGTACCCCAAGAGTTCCTGGCGCTGATCGCTAACGGACAGGAAACAGGAATCGTCATCAACATGGGACATACTCACACCAATATAGTCCCAATTTGGAAATGTAAGTGAACTGTAAATATTGCTTTCATCTCTGGTCTTAATGCTTATATAATTATGCTTATAATTCAAACTGGATGTAAAAACCCCCTTTTTATTAAAAATGTTGTAAAATAACCATCCAGATTTTCAATTCTGTATATTCTAAAGCCGCTTCAACACTTTTAAATCCTGTAGAATCTGCGGAGCCTCCCGCTCCTAACGGTTGATCACATCTCCCAGTGAACATACTGAGGGACAAAGCTGTTATGCTTCCGGTGGGAGGACAAGACGTAACCAGAGCTCTGGAGCTGTTCCTGAAACACACACGAGCAGATCAGGTGTACTCTATCTGCGACTTTGATCAGCTCGTTGTGGAGGATATAAAGGTCAGGATTGCTCTTAATCCACGTCAAGATCAAAATTTCCTGATTTCTTATTTAAACACGGTTCTCTATAAATAGAGACGCCTTTGTAAGTAGTCTTATAACGTGTGTAGGGTGTGCTGCTGCAAAATTTTTAGTTATTTCCAGATTGCCTGACTCAAGAGCTTAGAATATTAACTTTGACTTAGGATTAGATTTAATACAGTTTTTGTTTGTTTGATTAATATTCAATAACTTACCGGAATGTGGAACTGACAAGTGTCCGATCGATTAACTCTGACCCTTTTTAGGAGAGTAAAGGCTACGTGGCTGTTGACTACGAAGCGGAAATGAGGAAACCAGAAAAGTTAACCGAATTCGAACTGCCTGATTGTAAGAACTACAACAAAGCTTTCCTCTTGGTGTTTATGCTCTCAATTACCTCTAATCACTTGTAAAATGTTTCTTCTCCTTCCCCTCGGTTTTTTGTACTTGCAATTAGCTGCAGCAGTTTTCGCGATTTTCAGCTATTCGCACCACTAATGTCATAACAACTGTGTTTAGCACGGCTAAACGAGAATTACTTGTTAGCATGCGTAACGGAAAAGGTTTAACGTTTAACTCAAGGAGTTATAATGTCTTCGGGAAACAAGGTTCTCTTATCATATTTTGTCGTGTATGACCATTAAGCTCAAATCTGTGCTCAGCTTACGTTAACCTGTGCTGATAAGCATGTCTGCATGCATTGCGACAATGCGTACCCTCTTTAAGTTAAGGATTAGATCAATCTGTTCTGAACATCAAATGGTGATAGGAATTTTCCACACTTCATAAAGTGATTATTTTCAATTAGAAATATAGTACAATTTCTTATGAACACAAGGTTACCGTTACTTATTTCAGACCAGGTAGTTAATTTGGGGAGGGAACTGTTCAGATGTACGGAGTGTTTCTTTCAGCCTCATCTTTTCGGAATTCAAAACACTAAAGGTTTGTTAAATTATGAAGGACTTAGTTTGACCCACAGTCATGCTCACAAATAATAATCCAGATAACTATTAGATCGTTGACAGAACCACGATTCCTAAAAATCAGCTGACAAAAAAAGGATGCAACTCATTAGCATCCATTTGATTCTAGAAAACTCCCCGTGGTCCATCCTGCATTTTCCTCCCTCGAAACAGCAGCTAAAACACAAGCTTCCACCTCAACTCAACAGTTACAGCTAGCAAAACGGCTTAAACTAAACCCTGTAAACTTGACATAGCGACATTTAACTTCTCCTTTGACATGGCTATCTCACAGTTCCGGATTATTTTATGTAATTTTCTCTTCCGCAGGGCTGATAGAAAGCGTTAACGGGGTTATTGACTCGCTGGAAGTGGGGATTAGGCGCGAGATCGCCGATCAGTCTGCCTCCATCTTTCTGGCAGGATCCTCCTCCAGGTTTCCCGGTAAGATAGCAATAATTATTGTATATCCTCCGAGAATTTATCTCTATTTCTTTGCATCGCACTTCTTTCGTCATCTGGGTATATTGAAATTCGGGCCTCAACTATCCTCAAATTTGAGTAGGACTGACGCCGCGCGCACGTGCTGACAGGTTGAAAGAGTTTTTATTGCCCGTATTGACAAGTGAGAGATAACACACACGTGATTTACGAAGTGATCTGCCCTGGCCATTAGTTTTAGATGATCGGAGCGGGTCGTACTAAAATCACGATAAAACGCCCGCTATATCTCCGAGTTTACATTAATCTCCCAGGACTGGTCGAAAGACTGCAAGCGGGAGTAGAAAAAGAGCACTGTCCGATGAAAGTGAGGGCCGCACCGGAGAGGCACTTGTCATCCTGGATAGGGGGCTCCATCTGGGCTAAACTCGGGCAGAACAAGAATTCCTGGACTACTAAGGAGGAGTATGATGAGTTCGGTCCTTCAGTGGTTCATTCGAAGTGTATTTGATTGAAGATATCAATTAATCTCAGGTGTTTGGACGTTGGATAGGTTGAAGCCTGAACTTCTGTCGTGTTTAATGTTTTGAAGTTTAATATTTTGAAGTTTTATATTTTGTGGAATTATGAAAATTGTTTGATTTTTACTCAGAATTAGTGACTTTTATCACACAGACTTCTATGGTATAGTGTTAAGTTCAAGTAGCAATGTAAAAATTATAATTTTGACTACTGTTGTATTTACCGTCAATGTAAATATATCTGTTTTTTCTTTATCAGTACATATCAAATATTACATCTTATACTTAATCGTTGAAACCATGATCGGCTTTATTCAAAATTTTATTTTAAAGAGTGTATCTATACCCTTTATTTTATATAGTCATCCTCAAACAATTTTAGGGTTGCTCCTTTAAATTGTTATCACTTTAAGATCCTTAAATTGATGAGTATTAGGATTGAATCCCTAAAGCTCATGACCATGGATCCTCCCATTTCCCTCGATTACAAGCTGAACTTAAATCAATGAATTAAAGACGGCATTGTAACTATTATCCATGATTTCACTCAATAAGTCTAGACACCTCAATTTGATAAAAGTTGGCCCTGCCCTGCCCGCTTTATGGCAACTTGCATATAATACTTGAGCTGACCACTCTTCTTGGGCTATGGGATCGCATGCAACCGTTTTCAGAGGTGATTACGCCAAATTAATTGCTATGTCGCCACTGATATCGATGTTATTGTTTTTGACAGATTATATACCTTATATGAAAGAATGAATGGTTATATGAAAGAATGAATGGTCACATGAAAGTATGAATGGTTAGCTCCTTTCCTTGGATCTTGAAAATATGGGTGTAGCAATTAGCATTGGCTAAGTTTTAGAAAAAAATAGATGTTATTCCATCGCCTTAGCCGGCCGTTGGGCAATGTAAAGGGTTACGAGTTTACTGTAGCAATTTGCGATTACACAAATCAATAAATATTGTTTTTATTTTAGCAAGTTGAGATGATGAAGATTGAAGAATTCCGTGCATAACACCAGGAGCAACTAGAATTTGGATGACGAAATGGACTGATGGACTGGTTACACAATCATTTACAGGACGAATCTGGTACGTTTTGTCTTCCACAACTACTAGACCCACCGATTTTTACCAGCACTTACCGATTAACTACCCGATTCAACTGTAAATATTCGCCATTTCGACGTCGTAGCTCGGTTTAACCCTATCCGACGCACTTTTCCGTTTATCCGCAATGACAAAATGTTGGCATTCGGCAAATTTATCCGCATTCACTTTCAGTTGTGGCCTAGTTGTGTTTTTCCTGGCCCTTTACTGCGTAGTAGTCGATTTTAAATACATTTTGCACGCGATGCAGTTTGGGTTTGAAATTTTCCCATTTTGAATTTGACAGTACTCTGTCAAACGCAGGAATTATTTCATGATATTACATGGGTAAATGGTTTAAATAACCTCATAACTTATTTACCTAAAACTTTGAACGTAAACAAGCTAACCATCTAATGTGAAAGCAAGAAAATCCTCTCACAAGCACAACCAATCTCAATTCAATTTAAATTGCCTACAACTTGAAACGGCCATTTACCTTCAGCCAATAACGATCTAGCAGGGGGCAAAACCAAACCTGCTAACCTCAACATCACCAATCCTCAACATCACCAATAAACGACGTTTAATGTTGAAACTTTAAAATTTAAAAAACGTGATTCCCCCAGGATCGCAGAAACAGCACGTGACAGACAACTCCTTGCCTGGTCATGTGACTCCGCAGCGTTTGAAAGAAGTTTGGATGATAATAGTATAACTGCTTCACGTTGTGATTTGAAGCTGTGCAGGTGTTGACCGTCAACGTGACTGTTAACAGTTAACGTGTTTACTCTCAACGTTACCCTCCCTCCAAATGGTTAGTTACTTTTTTACAAATCGGTTTAAATAGTAACAAACGTCACTCAGTATTCACATATGCTCAAATTCATTTGATTTTGCTAATGATGTAAATGGTTTGCATCTGCCACCAGTTTTATGCAAAATTATGACTTAATCATTATGACAAACGGTATTTTTGGCGAGGTGCAGTGGTATTTTTAAGATAATACTAGTATTTTAGTACTTCAATAGTAAGAGTACTAGTACAATACTCGAAGGTTAATTACTGTCAAGTTGGAGCAATCACATATCGAGATTCAATAAACATCAGGAGTAGTCGAACATTTTTTCTATCACGTGACAGAGTTACCCGAAATCGATTGGTTTAATCTGGCTTCTCATAGGACAACAGCTGACACAAGATGAGAAAATTCCGACCCATTTACTATTAGTGCTATTTTTATTTAATTTTTCTATCTTTCTTTTTCTTTCTGCAATATTATAAAGAGCTATTCTGTTGGGCTCTAGGACGTTATAAATATACTGAGTGTAATAGTGTACGTGTCCTTTCTTTACATTTTTCTCTTTCCTAAGTAAGTCAAATGATTTAGTGATCAGTTTCCCCTTTTTTTTGGATATCCGGGTATCGAGAATGGAAGATAGCAGTTAAATGCAAGTTTTATTAAGATCCTGATGACGGGGGATTTTAACCGCTCAGAATGAACCTTGTCATCTACGCCAGCTTTTTTTGAAGCTTTAAAATAGAAATGCGCTTTCTTATCCAACATAGTTGACACCAATCATATCTCAATCTGAAGTTAGTTGATCTGTGGATAAATCACGTTTCTATGGGACGATCCTATCATATGAAAGTAAAACCGCATTTTTCGTAATCACTTCGATCTCGCCTCAAATCGCATGCTCTCCGTTTATAAAATGTGTTGCTTATGATTTAATTATCAAGATTCAAGTTTAAAATGAAAATATCAAAGCTGCGCTTAAATTATGATGCATTTTACTTTGTACTTATTATTTAAAACGCTACGATTTTTATTAAATTCTTGTAAGTAAGTCAAAAGCTGTCTGCTGTTGAAATATTTGATTCATGATTATCAATTGATTTGCATTTTTTATTTCAAATAGCGTTCGATGTAATTGTTCCTAGTATGCTGTCTGACATCCGTCAAAACGATAAGCTTTGTGAAATCAGGGCTTCACCATGTTCATGAACATGTTATATAGAATCACTTCAATCATTTATAGCGTTCGTACCACCAATTTAACGCAGTTTCAATCGGTTTGCTAGCCACGATTCTGAAGAAATAACATTCCCATAAAAAGCAAGCTGGGCAGAATGAAATTTTCAGCGTATCAGACCTTAAACTTACCACCCTCTTAACTTTTTATGGACTTCAGTACCATCTTAGTCCTTACTATTTATCTTTCTCACTATTTACTTATCTTACTATTTACTTATCTTAGTGTGAACGACAGATCTGCTGGGAACATACATGAACATACATACATAAAGATATATACATGTATGAAGATCTGCTGAGAACGTAAGATCTGTTCTCAGTTTGGAAACGGCATAGATCAAGAATGTAAAAATATCCAAATGCGTTTACTTTTTTATGCTTTGCTGAGTTTCAATTTTAGGGTCCATACTGAGGCACTCACCGGTTTATCAGTCCAAGTAGACGTCTCCCTATCATTATCCAAACGTCTCTTCAACTACACCGGCGAGAGATCTACACTCTTAGTGCCTTCTCTCTCTCTCT